>VXBH01007493.1:164085-217464 GCA_013400035.1 Rynchops niger
TGGGGTGCAGCGGGATGGGGTGGCACAAGGGGCTGGGGGGTTGGGAGGGGCGCGAGGTGGGAGGGAGTGGGGATGTGCACGGGCACGCTTGTGGGCACACTTGTGTGCAAGCCCACGTGTGCAGTGCACGTACTCGCACGCTCGCACACATGCCAGGGCCGGGGTCTCTGCGCAGCTCTGGGTGCAGGACATGCACACACGGACCGCCCCCCCCAGCCCAGTCCTTCCCAGTGTCGCAGTACCCTTCTGTGCTGTGGGGCACCCGCAGCCCCACAGTCATGTGTGCTTGTAGCAGGGTGGGCAGGCGGCCACCCTGGCATCCAAGCCACCCAGCACTGTTCCACCATCCTGCGGCTCTACAGGGGATGTCCTGGGTGGAGGGAGCACCTTGGGGGACCGACCAGAGTCCTGAGCCCTCTGGGCTCGGCGTGCCAGAGCAGGATGGAGAAGGAGGTCGGGAAAGGGTGCTGGAGGAGGAGGAGGAGGAGGAAGTTAGGTGGGGCTCCTGGTGTGCCCGGGTGGAGCAGGAGCCGGATGCTGGCACGGATGTGCTGGCGTGGCCAGGCTTTTGGGGGCGGGGGGGAATGGGGCATGGACCCTAAGGGTGCTGGGAGCAGCAAGCCGAGCCCCCTGCCAGCTGTGGGACACTGTCCTGAGGACCTCCTGCCCCTACCCCCAGCACCCCCACACACTCGCTGTACACCCCTTCTATAAGCCAGTGCCCCCAGACCTGCCCTGACTGTGGCCATCCCATTTGTGGCAGTCTGTGCTCCCCACTCCCTGATGCTCTCCCTCCTCCCCAGGCCCACAGTGGGCAGGGACCCCCCTCTCTCTTCCAAACTGGGGTGCGGAGAGAGGGGATCTCGTGTTCACAGGCTCTGTGGCAATCAGCTTTCCTAGCACGCAGACTGGGAGGAGGACCCAGGGCACAACCCCCCCTGGATGCCCCCTCCCGTCTCCAGCCCCTTGTCTGCCCAGTAAGGCTGGTAAGTTCCCAGTAAGTTTCCATCACCCCAGGTGGAACATCATGGGGGTGGGAACTGTCCTGCATCCCCTCTACTCGCCATGTATGGACCCAAGGTGGGGTGCAGAGAGCTCAGCCCTGGGTGGAGATGGCCATGGGTCCAAACCCGTCTAGGCAAGGGGAAACTCCTTCCAGCTGCCAAGAGATGGCACCCTACCTCCCACCCCACAGTGGGTCTCCTGGGCCTGGCAGCCCCCCGAGTAACAGAGCAGAGGCAGGAGTCCCCCCTTTTTTTGACAAATGCCTTTATTTGCTACCAGACAGAGGTCTATTGCACAGCAGCTTGGAGGCTGCGGGGCGCACGGCCCCTGCTCAGTGCTGGACGCGGCGGATGGATTGGATCTGGTTGGTGTGGGCCTGGCTGCTGTATTCGTTGTACTTCTTGAACTCGCCGTTCTGTCTGTCCCGCTCCAGCACGTACTGGTAGCCCCTGTATCCTGGGTACTGGTATGCCACCCACCTGCAGGCGGACCCCTGGCTCAGAGCCCCAAGCCAAATCCCCCGCTCCCACCCCATCCCATCCCAACCTATCCCGTTGCTTGCCCTGGGAGTTGTCGGGGAAAGAAAACACCCCATGGCTTGGATTTTCAAGGGAAGGGGAACAGGCAGGCACCTCTCCTTTTTGGCGTCACCCTTCCCCATCCCTGAGGCTATTCATGAGGGAGGTGCTTGCTGAACCCTTGCTCTTGGCCCCCACCGCCTCCCTCCCTGCTGGTGGGACTCACGCTCCGGAGTTCACTTTGATGGATGCCACCTCCTTGTTGCCCCAGCCCATGGCCTGCAGCGAGGGGTAGTCGTCACTCAGCTCAAACTTGTGGCCCTGGAAGTTCTCTGCCTCGTAGAGGATGACTTTGCTGTCATTGTGGTTCTGTGGAGGGAGAGGGATGGGGGTCAGCATGGATGGAGAGCTAGGGCAGGGATAGGGGATGTCGCATCACGGGGACACATGCCAAGGCACAGTGGGAGGCCCGGGACCATGTCAGGCTTCGGTGCAAGGCTTGGGGGTGTCCTTCAGCCTGGCACCCCCTCACCGGTACACTCCAGGGCTGCCCGGGGGATGCTGCTCTCATGTCCCTGTGGTCCCCATGCACAGCTGCAGAGGGTGACAACGGCCTCATCCTCTGCACTTACTCGGGCTCGTGCCCTCAGCATCCTCGCGCTCCCCGAGGCTGCAGGAGGGTCACAGGGCAACGCGGGCTGGCGAGAGCGGTCCCCCCGGCTCTGCGGGGCTTTGCTGGGTGCTGGGCACCGAGGAGTTAATTGCTGGGACACTGAGCGATGCGGCACAGTCCCCCGTGCCCAGCCCCCACACGCATCTATCTGCACCGAGGAGCAGTCCTGCCAGTAAGGAGTGATCTTATCGCATCCCCTTTATTAAAGCCCAAGCATATCTGCCTGGTGATTATTAAAAATTGGGGGGGGGACCCCCCGCTCGGAGGCGCAGACGTGCCGCTATTGCGAGCACCAGTGTCTCTGCAGATGGAGCGATAGAGGCTGCATCTGCCTGGGCACTGCTCGGGTACTCCAGGCGGGAGGGGGTCGCACGCTGCACCCCAAGCGTCCCTGCGGTCCTGCCGGCTCCGCTCAGCTCAGCCCGTCCCCGGCTATCCGGGCTAGAGGGGTACAAGGCCTGGGGACCCCAGCCTGGGAGGTGGGTCTGCAACGCACAAAGCAGAAGGAGCTGGGGCAGTGTTTCAGGATAATTTTTAAGCCTGAGAGGCATCCCAGGATCCTTGCAGGGAGGTGGGAGCCGGTGGGTGCAGCTACCCCTCTACCCCATGGCACCTCCGTGCACTCCTCACCCCTCCATCCCGCATCCCACTTAACAGGTCCTCCTGTCTGTCCCTCATCCTCCCTCCATCCCAGCTCTCCCTCCGTGCTGGGCTGCTGGGGGGAGGCTCTGCCTGCAGTGGGGTCCCCAAAACTCACCGCGCACTTGACGGGGCGGAAGGAGAGGAGGTGCTCGGTCCGGTAGCCGCTGTTCCCGCTCCAGGCCTCCCACCGGGGGTAGTCACCCTTCTCCAGGATAAACTGCTGCCCCTGGTACTCGGGGTACTCGAAGCCCACCCAGCTGGAGGGGAGAGGAGGAAAACCCTCAGGGACACGCAGCACGGCCCCACGGCTCAGCCCGGGACCAGCTTCTCCCCTGCGCAGGGGATGGAGATGTCCTGGCAGGGTATGGGTCTGTCATGGAGGCTGGGGTCCTTGCTAGCAGCAAATGTCCCATTTGAGAGCGGGACCCCTCTGTCCAGGGCCACACCGTTGCCTCCAACCCGCACCTTGGCTCGGCAGGGTCTCCCTGCTTTGCAGATGGGGAAACTGAGGCACCATGCAAGGAGCGCAGGGAGGGAGGTCGCACGATGAGGCTGCGTCGGAGCTGAGGAAGGACCCGGGTGTCCTGGCTCCCTGGCAGCTCCTGACAGTCCCCTGGGAGCAGTGGGTTCGCGGGGCCGGCGGGGCACTTACGGGCCGGACTCCACCTTGATGGAGCGGATCTTGCGGAAGCCACGCTCCATGATGCTGGGGCACTCCATGAGGAACTCGCAGCGCTTGCCCTGGAAGCTCTCCTCCTCCCACACTGTGATCTTGTACTGCCCCAGGGTGTCCATGGCTTCACTGCTGGTCATGCAGGTTGCTCAGCTGCTGGTAGACCCCCACACATCACACCGGGAAGGTGCCCACCATCAGCCCCCAGCCTTCCCACTGCCTGCCACCGGGCTGGGGCACCAGTGGTGCTGCCCTCGCACATCCCATGCCACCGGCCTCTTGCCCTCCCAGGCTGGCACGGGGGACACTTCCCATTCCCCTTCCCTCGGTGCTGTGGGATGTCCATCTGGTGACCCCCAAGTTGCAGGGGGCATTTGCAATTCCCCATCTCTCCATGCAATATCCTGGGGGCTGCCTCAGTTTCTCTGCTCCCAAAGCTCCCTGCGATGACTTCTGGGGTCAGCCAGGTGCAGTAGCACCATATCCAGTGTGGGGGGCCAGCAGTGACCCCCACTCAGACATGGATGTGGGGTGTGGCCCTGGGGTACAGCAGCCCAGCTCTTGCAAAGATGGGGGCCAGCATCCCTCCTGCCCACACAGGGTACCGGGGCTGTGCCACGCAGCACCCCGTGGCCTGCCCTTCCCCAGAGTGTGCGTTGGGTGGGGGGAGCTTGGTGTGGGGGGGCTGAAGGGAGTGTGGCAGCGCCTGTGCAGTGGCGGGGCTTGGGGGCTCACAGCCTGGTACTTACTTGGTCGGCAGGGCACAGAGGCGAAGGTGGTGGTGCCGACGCCGGCTTCTCCCCTCGCCCTTTATAGGCAGGTGCCGAAGTGCCGATGGTGCAGGCAGGCAGGGCGCTGTGTCAGCAGGCAGGGGATGGGGGGGTGGCGGGGGTGGGCAGCCACCCCAGACTCCGGCTGTCCATTCCAGTTAGGCAGTGTGGCGAGAGCAGCCCCCCCGCACCCCGCGGGGCTGACAATGAAAGTGCTGGGCTGTGTTTGCGCAGGGGCTCAGGGCACAATGGGCAAAGGGCCTGACGCACTGCTTTCCTTTCTGCCCCTGGACAATGTCCCCTCTTGGCCCAGGGATTAGGGAGCCAGACTTTCCCAGGGCACCCGCAGCCTTTGCCAGGGGTTGAGGCTGGTGGGAAGGAGGTGCCAGGGCGAAGCAGGGATTTGCCAGCTGGGAGCTGCTGGGCGCTGATGTCCTGGGACTGGGATGCAGGGCTCATCTGGGGCTCCATCTGCCCCCTCCGCCTGTGGGGCTGCCACCGCGAGTCCCTCCTCCGGCCAGGCTCTGCCTTCCATGTCCCAAGCTGGCAGGGCAGGGACTCAGACTCCGCAGGCAGGGATCCATGTGGGGTGGGAGAAGGTATGGGGAGAGCGAGAGGGGTGGAGGACATGTTGGCACAGCCACAGCTTGATCAGTCCAAGCTCTGGGAGATGTGCAACACCCTGTGGAGGTCCCTGTTGGCTGCAGACCAGGCACTGATGGACCCCAGCGTGTTACATGCTCCTCACTTGCAATGCCCTGGGCATGTCCCCTGGCCTGGCAAAGGGCCCCCCCGTGCTCCCCGCACACCTCCCACCCCGGGAGGGGACAACGCGCACAGCGGGAGGGGACCAGCTTTGCGGCACAGCTCTGTCCTTCACTGGGGCAGCAGGACCAGCCCTGCCTGGGACTGCACTGTGCCATGCAGACATCCCCAATGTCCCCCACCGGCACCTGAGCTGGATGAGCCCAACACAAGCTGGAAAGGGAGAAGAGTGCCCAGCTCAGCTGTGAAACCCCAGGTCTCTTGGCCAGCAGTGTTTCTTGCAGCAAGCCTGCGTAGCCCGCGGTGAGGCCAGGCACTCCCCATCTTAAGGAGCCACACTGGCCTCCGGGCAAGAGCTGGCCCAGAGCACCCCTAACTTTCCCAGGAAGATCCCAGCCTTCCTGGGTGTCCTGAGCACACAGGGTCAGCATCCCAAGGGAGCCCGGCAGTGCCGGTGACGGAGGATGCAGTGTGGGCAGTTGGGGTGTGTGTGTGTGTGTGTGTATTAGGACGCCTGGCATCTCTGCCCCACTCTCAGCAAGAACTGGGGACTGAGGGGTGACAGCAGGGATGGGTTGGGGGTAGGAGTCGTGGGTGCTTTTCGTGACCCCCCCTGCACTGCTCGACAAGGCGCCGGGGAGCGTTTCTCTCCCAGCCCTTCGGCTCGTTGCGGGGCTGCGCCGATGCCTGCAGATCCCAGCAGAGGGTGCAGCCTGGCAGCGGTTGGAGCTGGCTCCAGCTAAGGGACATTGGTGGCCCTGGCCGGGGACAGGCGCTGGGGAGGGGACCCTTCATTTGCGATGCCCTGGGAGCTCCTAGCAAGGGAGCAGAGCCCGTGGGAGCTGCCTGGGGGAGCAGAGGATGGGGGGAGGGATGGGGATGTTCCCCAGGGAGGGAAGGGGATGCATGGGGTTAAGCAGACCCCGGCATGCAGCATTCAAGACCCAACCCCACCTCGATGGGGTTGGAGAGGGCACATCCAGCTCCCCACACATCCCCCTTCTGTCCACCCCCCTGTCCTGTCACCCTTCTGCCCACCTGTCCACTTACCTGTATGACCCCATCTGTCCCCATCGCTACCAGTTGCATGCTGTGGCATTGCCATGGCCTCTTTTTTGGATGCACAAATGACCCCCAAGTCCCAGGAGTGTGACTCCTCTGTGTGGGGCATGGTATGGTGACACTGTCCTGCTTGCTGGCCAGGGAGGTGCTTGCTCAGGGTGGCTTGGGGACATCCCTCAAAGTGCTGGGGAACAGGTTTGGGCAGACCCAACACCTTGGGGAAGGTGGGGGAAGATGCAGAGCCAGTGTCCTCCCCCGCCACTGCTGCCTCTCGCCTGGGCTGTGTGAGCAGAGGCGTGGGGCACTGGTTAGATTGGGGTGCTATGGGGTGTGAGGGCAGTCTGGGGTTATGGGATGCAGGGCACTGTGGGGTGTATCATGGAGCCCCAGGGTGTGTGGGGCACCGCAGGATATGTGGGATGTTGCGGGCTGTTATGGGGTGTGCGTACAGGGGGTGTGGGGTGCTGCATAGTGTGCCACAGGATCTATGGGGCACTGGTGCTGTGCCGCGAGGGACGTGCAGGCAGCTCAGTCATAACCATACAACACTTGGGATAAAAGCATTGGGAGGGAGGTGTAGGGGAGAAACCCACCCTCAGAGACAGCCTGTGCCTCTTCCTCGCTTCTCAGCGTGTCCCACATGCTGGGATGTGCCTCACCTCCAGCACGGCACGTTCAGGGCAGCCACATGGGAGCCACATCCGCATTTGGGGATGGTGGATCAAGGGGGTCACCCACATGGGGCTCTGCCGAGGGCTCTTCCCCACTGCACCCCAGGGTGCTGTTGCAGCCTGTCCTCCCCATAGCATCTCCAGCACCTCCAGGCGGTCCCTGTCACCAGCCAGCATCCCCGTGGCTGGGTCACCTGCTAGCCCCCAGCTGGGGACGCGGGCAGGGGGAGGCTGGTGCGGGGGCAGGCAGCCACTCTGCTCAAGGGCAGCTGCTAATAATTGTCTCTGGGAGCTGGTTAACGCTCGCCCAGGGCCTCCTGCATAGTCTAATTTAATAAGAGCCCTGCATTGCTCCCAGCTCAGCCTGTTCCCTGCGCTAGCAAAACAGATCGGGTTTCTCAGTGCCACCGGGCACAACGCGGGTGACCGGCAGCCCCCAAGGCACAACGGAAGGACAGGGTCGCCCAAGTGCTCCATGCCAAGCCCAGACCATGCCATCCATCGTCCCCGGCTGTGGGGTTGTACCCCTGTGCCCTTTGCAGGCACTGGTCCCAGGACGGTGCACAGCTCAGGGAGCTGAGCGGGCTGAAAGGCAGCACTGAGGGAGGCGAGGCAGGCGCTGCCCGGGCATCCTGATGCTGATGCCACATCTGGGTCACAACGGGGGCTCATGGCAGCATGCTGTTTTTCCCACTGCTGTTATGAGTATCCAGGCTAGCCGATGGGGTCGGCACAGCTGTGTGTGGTCCTGCATCTGGCTGACACTGTGGTCTGAGCCCCGACCACCTTCCTGAGCCCCTCTAGCCCCTTTCTTCTTGCCCCTAGCCCCTCTGGGGGCTGCACCATCACCCCAGTGGGCTGGAGGTCTAGAGGCTGGGCCGAGTGGGAGCAGATGGAGGCTGGTGCCGGCTCCTGTTTGTCTTTCTCCCAGTTGCCTGGTGCTCTGTTTGTTCTGGAGATGGCTTCCTGCTGCCAGGGCCGAGACAGGTGGCTTTTATTTGCAGGGTCTGGCTGATTAGATCAGGGGCAGCATGTCGTTCCCCCCACCCAGCCCCACAGCTCCGTTTTCCTCCCCTTTCTCCCCCAGCATCATTTCCCTGGGAAATCATCCTCCCCGGCAAGGATGCAAACACCCCCCTTCCCTTCCCAAGCATCTCCCCTTCGGTGCTGCTTTGAACATGGCCACACCAGAACTGGTAAATCCCAGCCAAAACCCCCAATTCCACCTGCTGGGTCCCCAAATCCCAGAGCTGAGGGTCTCGCTGGAGTCCCCAGTGCCACTTGTCCCCTCCTGGGGCCTCACTAGCTGCAGAGGATACACGTGTGCAGGCACACAGTGGCCGCAGAAACCTCCTTGCACAGGCGCTGCCTTGCACAGGGAGCCCCGGCACACGCCAGCCACCCCGCACACACGTGTCCCCCGCGCACCCGGCCATCCCCTCCCCGCAGCCGGAAACTCCCGGCATCGCAAACAGCCTGGCAGATGTTGCTGGGATTAGCTCCCACACAGGCACACACGCACGCTGAGGGCTGCCAGCCGCTCCATGCCTGGAGGGGATGGAGATGTCCCAGGCGCTGGGGCTCCTCCCGGGGCAGAGCTCGGCGGGTACCTGCCCCAGCCCCTGCTGCAGCCATGGCAGGATGAGTCTCTGCGGTGAGCAGGCAGTGGGACAGGAGCCTCCATAGCGACAGAGGATGCCCATGGGGACAGGACAGGTCCCCCATAGGGACTGAGATGCTGACTGGTCTCTGGGTACCCTTTCCAATGTCCGGAGAAGGGCAGGGACACGGTGGAGACCACAGCCACCTGCAGTGCAAGGGGTACCCATGCTTGCCCGCTCACAGCCGGGTCTTGCAAACAGCCTGCTGAGGTGTTTTTTTACACAGCACACCCATAGCTCCAGCCTCTGCTCTCCCCACGCACCCGTGGCCCTCAGCCAGCCACCAGTACCCCTGCTGGGACCTGCTCTCCAGACCTGCCCACCCGCTGCCCCCACCAGCACCTTGGCCACCCCTGGGGAACTCTCACCCCCTCCCTGCGGAACTGTGGGTGCTCATGCTGCCCCATGGCACCCACAGCTCTGGAGATGCACCCACAAAGACCCTCAAAGACAAGGATACTCCCAGGGGACACATGTTCACCCCCTGCCACCTGTCCAGGACCTCTCCTGCCTGGCCCCTGCCTGGCCCTGGCTGCGGGCTGCCCACAGCATGGGGGCTTGTTCAGTTCCTCGGCTCTGCCAGCCTTGCTCGGTCCCCAGGAGATGCTGGGGGAGTTGTGGCCTCACCTGCCTGCTCCCCACTGTTCCCATGGGGACTAATCCCACCTGAAGGTCAGGGAGGCTCCACCAGCTGCTCAACTCCTGCCTGTGGATTACAGCCTGGGTGTGAGCAGGTGGCAACTGATGCGTCCCCAGGCTGGCCCAGCCGTGGCGTGGGACTGACAGCAGGACAAAATCCAGACAGGCTGCTCTGAAAGGGGTGCCAGGGTGGCAGGTCCTCACAGCCTCCGGTGTGTCCCCCATCCGTCATACCCTACCCAGAAGGGGATGCCAGGCACTGGGGCAGAGGAGATGGTATCTGGTCCTCAGGTCCAGATCCTGACCTGAAATGGAGCCCGTTGGTGCCAGCAACTGCGACCTCCTGCCTGTTACCCGAGAAGACCCCGGTCTGGCACCCCCAGGGCACCCCATAGCTACTGTGTCCTGGAGAAACATGCCTGTCCCCACACAGCGCCCAGCACAGACCAGTCCCAGGGGAGCGGTGGTGGAGACAGTGTCATGTCCCACCCTGCACCCAGCCCACCCTGGATTCAGTTGCAGGTGCACCTCCTCCAGTACTTCCTCTCATATTTGGAGGGGCATCATGGGGTGAGCACAGCTTCCCAGGTCCCAGCTTTACCTGTAGCACCCAGGGTGTTGCTATTGGGGGTGCAGGGTGAAAGGACAGTGCTGGGGAGGGTGGGGTGGTCCTTGGACCTCCCCTCCCCAGCTCCCTCAGCCCCCACAGCCAGGGGATGCCAGCTCAACCAGTGCCTAGCCAAGGTCCCACTCCACCCCGGTGCTCTTCCACTCCCCTGTCGGCAACATCTGTAGTGCCAGGCGCCCAGAGCCAGGGTGACGCTCCATCCAGGAGGCAGATGAAAAGCCTGGCAGCAGCAGCTCCCCTCCTCCAGCAGCTCCAAGGAGGCAGCGCGGGCTGGGGCTGAGCCAGCCACTGTGGCCGGAACAGAACATCCTGCCTCGGGACTTGTGAAGCCGGCAACAACTGGACCAGGAACAGCTGCCCTGGCATCCTGCTCAATGTCCATCCCCTGGGCAGGCTGCCCATGCGCTCCCTGGTGCCACCAGCTGGCCTGGGAGAGAGGACCCCCATCGCTCACCCCTTCCCTGGAGGCGCCGTGGGAGGATGGGACTGAAGCACTCTAAGTTTCAGGACTGGTGTAAGCTCTGGCTTTTTCCCCCCAGCACCTTGAGAGTTTCAGCAGGGGCCCCCCTTATCCCCTTAGGTCCAGAGCCCTTTCCTGGGGCAATGGAAAAACCCAGCCCCTCACCCCTATGGCCTGTGGATACAGGGAAGGGGGAAGCCAGGCGGGGACCCACCCTGTGCCCGATGTTCCCCGTAGCCAGGAACAGGCTGGGGGTAGGCAGAGCTGCCTTTTTGACTGTAGCAGGATGCAACTCCATGCCTGGAATCCACTTCTCCCCTCCACCCTGCCTGCCAAAGAGCAATAACTTGTCCTGGAGCCACTTGGGCCAAAGGCTGCTTATCCCCATGGACTTGAGTTGGGAGGGGGAGATGTGTGGGATGGACCCATTGCCTGGGAATGGTATCTGAAGCTACACCCCCACCATGGGGAGTGCAGGACCCCAGCAGAGCCGGGACAGTCCCCTGTGCTCCCTGCCCTGGTCCTTGCCTTAGCCAGGAGCTGGCTGGGCGGGCTAGAGAGAATCGAGGGTGCTCAGCAGCACCCCAACCTCCAACATTAGCCCAGCCCCAGGGACAAAAGCAGACTCTGCCTCCTTAGCCCAGATTGGGGTCAAACTGGCTGGGTACCCCCAGCGGTGCTGGGGCAGAGTGACCTCCCTGGGGCAGGGAGCTCCTGCTCAGCCTGGGCAATCTCCTCCAGGCATGACAGAGCCATGGTGAATCAGCTGGGTGGGGGAAAGGTGAGGGCTTGGGGTGTCCCCACCACCTTGGGGTGCAGCCCTGTGTGCAGCAGCATCTCCCGGGCCTGATCCCTCCCGGGGTGCCGGGGTGCGGAGGGCAGATATCCGCCTCTGCCACCTCCTGCGGCAAAGCGGTGCCTTCCCAGGGATGGCGCACCCCATCCGGGACAGGCAGGACAAACAGCCTGCAGGCAACACCCCGGCGGCCTGCCGGCGGTGCGCACTGCTGTTCACACCCTCACCTCCCTACAATGCACGCACACACTGCCCCCAGGACACGGAGCAGCACGCATGGCAGGAGCACGGCCAGCGCGCATGTTTAGCTCAGCAGGAGCATGCACACGCGCAGGCACACACATAAACACATACAGGCAAACGCACACGCGCGCACATATGCACACACGCACCCATACGCGACTACACCTCTACGCAAATGCAGACACGGGCACTTGTGCCTCCTCAGCGCTCCTCCTGCCCCCCGCGCTCCCCATGCAAATCCTCCCCGTGCAGAGCTGCACCATGCAAATCCCCAGCCCAGGTCCCCAGGTCCCCAGCACCATGCAAATGGCCATGCCAGGTCGGGGGGGACAGCACTGCACAGCACAGGCAGTGGCATCCCCCTTGTGCCTTGTCCCCTGCCAGTCTGGCACAGCCCGCGTCACTGCTGCCAGCTCTGACGTGTGAGATGTGGGTGTTTAAGGTCCCCAGCTGTGCCCAGCGCAGGGGTCAGCTCACCCTTGGGTGCTAACCTGCCAAAGGGACATTCCCTGAGCAACACAGCCCGTAGGGTAACGTGGCTTCCCGAGGCCACCCCCAGCTTTGAAGGGGTGTCCTCACTTCCCAGTGCCACTGGGCTGGAAGAGCTGGGACACGGAGAGCAGACTGGGAAGATGCAGGGGGAGCAATTTTTAGTGCTGCCACTTGCAGGTGTCCCCTTGTCCTGCTGGGGACACACACTCTGGGCACCGACCTGCTGCCAGTGCCAGCGCAGGGTCTGCTCACTGGCTGCTGCCTAGATGCTCTGAAAAACCAAAAAATGCTTTTCTGGAGCATTTGTGCTAGGTACAGGGTGCAACATGGGTCCCATGGGGCGCGGGGTTGTGCCAGGGCATAAGGCAGCCCAGCGGTGCATGGAGTCACCGAGGGAGAGCCAGGTGGCTGAGCAGCGTCTCCACAGTCCTGCTCTGCCAGATACCATCTCCGCCGGGCTCTGCCCCCGCGGGGACGCACGTGCGGCGGCTGAAGCAGCGCAGGCAGCAGGGTCTGGCTTTGCTCAGTGTAATTAATCGCACTCCGTTTGATCCCAGCCTGAGTGGGGCGGCTGCAGGGGTTTTGTGTGTATCAGGGCATGTGTTGTGCTTTCTCGGCTTTTCAACTTTGCCAGGCTTGGTGGCAGGAGACAGAGCCTGGAGACATGGCCACTGTGATGGCCAGTCACCCCACCGTGTGGTGGCTGTTCCCAGACTAGGACAAACACTTGGCTCTGGAGAGACAGGGGGAGCTCGGCACCCCTGGAGATGCTCTTCGATTTTGGTGCTTTCCCACACCACCTGTTGGAAACTTTCCGAGCATCTGCCCACGCAGGGAGCCCAGGAGGTGCCATATCTCCATCCCTTGCAGGGTCTCCCCAGGGAGGGAGCAGCGGCCTCCTGCTCCAGGGAGCCTTAGCGAGTCTTGTCCTGTGCGTGGATCAGATGGGGATGAGGGAAAGCAGCAGGAATCATCCTATCCCTTGGCACACTCCTGGGCTCCTTCGCCTCCAGCCTCTGCTCCATCCACACTGCAGGGCTGGGCTCAGCCTTGGCGGCGTTTGATGGAGAGGCTGAAGGAAGTGGGGTTGGAACTACATGATCTTTAAGGTCCCTTGCAATCAAAACCATTCTGTGACTCTCTGATTGTAAGGGCTCAGGACCCACCTGTAAACTCAGAGCATCCCTGAGCACAGCAGGGCTGGAGCTGGATCCTGCGCTGAAGAGAAGTGTCTGTTCCTGCCGGGGAGAGCCTGGGAGCAGCATCCCTCGGGCAGGGCAGGAGCGTGCTTGGGGCTGTCAGGGAAATTGCAGACATGGCCAGGCAGGGAGGGATGGGGCATTTTACACCCCCCAGAGAACATCCTGGGGTGGGAGGAAAGCAGGTCCACTGATGTCCCATCTCCTAGTTCTCTATGACTCCCTGCTGTCTCCATGGGGCTAGGAGCCACCCTGGGCTCTGAACGTCTCTGTGCTGGCTAGGATGTGGACAGGACAGGACATGGGATGGGACAGGAGTCCAGATCAAGCACTGCACTGTGCTTCAGGAGCAGGGCTCTCCTGGAAGAGACCCCCTCAGCTTGCCAGATCCACCCCCTCATACCCTTCCACATGCTTAGGCAGAGGGACTGACACCAGCAGGAGCCAGTACCCAGCCCGCAAGGTGAGGGGGAGCAGCAGGCAACACCTCCCCAGGGAGACACACCCTGGAAGGGCTGGGATGTGCAACTCCTGGGAGAGAACCTGGGCAGAGGTGTGTGGGAAAGGATGCGACACCCCCCTGCATCCTCTGCCCTGCTCCCCCCTTGCCTGCTCCTGCCCTCCCTTCCCCGCTGCCTGCACTGTGTCGGTGGCTAAAGCTTCCCTTGGTGCCAGCAGACCGTTGAGACCTACCTGGGCATCTGGCAGAGCCCGGCGAGCTCCACCCTGTGCCGGTGCTGTGCCAGGGCAGGGTGGTGCTGCCAGGGCTCCCCACGCCTGCCACGGCTCGGCAGCACTGCCGGGGTGCAGGGGCCAGGCTGCCCTTTCCCAGCAGGAATGGACGGGTGGGATGCGTGTGCCTAGCGTGTTACACGTGCCTGTGATGCCATGGGCACATGGGCCCGGGTCCTGCACGTCACAGCCTGCAAAGCTGAAGTGTCAGAAATGCCGCGTGTACCGATGCCACGTGGGTCCCGCGTCCTATGTCCCGTTCGTGTGCAGGTCCCATGGCGCTGCGTGCAGATTGTACCATGTGTGCACAGCTTCACACATGTGCCGCACACGTGTGTTTGGGTGAAGGTTGCGCGTTGGACGTGTGTCCCTTGTGCAGCCCCACGCACGGGGCCGTACATTGGTCCAGGCGCGCATGCCGCAGACCAGGCTGCGTGTCCCGCAGGAGTTGCAAGCCAGCGTGCGCGCTCCCGAGACGGGCTGCGGGTCGCAGGGACATGCGGCACCGCTTGCAGACAGGCTGGACCTGCCTAACGCGAGCCGAACGAACAAAACGTTCAGGTCAGGTCTTGCACGTGGGGCTCGACGCCAGGCAAGTGCAGAGGTGCTCCGGGCTTGGACGGCGTGGGCTGGAGGGGTTGCTCTGCCATGGGCTGCCGGCAGCTTCTTCCCCATCCTTGCTCCCGAGCCAGGTACCTCCAGGCTGGGAGCCGGTGTCCTTACTGCACCCGCTGCTCCAAAACAGCTCCTCCAGGGGGTAAAGTCCGGAAGGTTGGATGCTTGACACCTGCTGCCTGGGAAAGCCAAACAGAGCAGGGGCAGGTTAAACTGGCACAGCGGGGTGGGGAGGGAGAGTGGGAAAACAGGGAAAGAAAGAAAGAAGGAAGGAAGAAACTAAATGGGGGAAGGGAGGGGAACAGAAAGGACTAGAAAATACAGGTGAGAGAGAAGGGAAGAGTTAAGGGAAAGGAACAGCTGGGACAGTGTCCCCCAAGCCCATCCCCTTCCCTCCCGGCAGTTTGGGGATGCCACCGGGATCCCAATGTTTGTCCAGAGGGAGCCCCTGGGGTGTCCCCCACGCCCAGCACCCTGCTCCCAGCCGGGCAGGCAGGACCCCGGCCCAGGTGTGCTGGGCTGCAGCAGCTCACCTGGCTCCGGTGACACGCTGGCAGCTGGCAGGTGAGCGGCTTCGTCTTCCCCCGCCGGCTCATGAGCAGAAAATGAGGGTGACGCCGGCTGGATGGGGCTTTTATAGCCCTGATAAAAATAGCGCTGGCTGGCCGGTGATTCGGG
The DNA here is from genome assembly GCA_013400035.1 of Rynchops niger. Taxonomy (NCBI): domain Eukaryota; kingdom Metazoa; phylum Chordata; class Aves; order Charadriiformes; family Laridae; genus Rynchops; species Rynchops niger. Next base: position 179,008 of record VXBH01007493.1, read on the forward strand.
GGGCCGGAGAGATGTGACTGAGCAGAGACAGGCGAGAGGGCTGGGCTGGCGGCGGCGAGCCTTCTCCCCAGCACACCTGTCACGGCTCTGTGTTTGCTCAGAGCAAATATTGACCCAGGGAAGGCAGGCTGGGCAAGGGAGGCGATTAGCCCACCTAGATTAGAGGCAGAGCAGGTCTCTATGCAAACTCTCCAGGGCTGCCTTTGTTAATGGGAGCCTGATGGGCTGATAGGAGCCAGGAGCCTGNTGTCACTTTTCCACCCACCTGCCTGGCTCACTTTGCAGCCAGGATTGAGGGGAGAGCGGGTGCCGGGGGAGGCAGGTGTGGGGGTACCTGACCTGGGCAGCTCTGGGGTGGGGGCTGCTTGCTTGCGAGGCTTTGGGCTGCTGAAAGGTGAGCGAGCAGTAAGGTCCCAGGGATGGAAAACAAAACCCCAGGCAGCCTGACACTGGGTGCCAGTTGACGGCAAGGACTGCCTTGCCCCCATGCCAACCCGCCCCCGGCTCACGCTGAGGACCCCTTGGGGACACCAGGGCGATGGACGCTTCATGTAGAGGAGCCCACAGACCTCTGAGCCCGGGCAGCAAAGCAGAGCTCGACAAAACCACCTCTGCTGGCTCTCTTTGGGAGCGTTTCCAGCACGGCCACGTGGGCCGGGAGCCAGCTCTCCTAACGCAGCCGCAGGAACAGGATGTGTTTCGCTCCATATGCACATGCCTTCCCGCGGGGTCACTGCATCCCAGAGTCACACCACTCTTCCGCATCCAGGCCGTGCCACTGCCCAGTGGTGTCACCTGTGCAGTCACCCCCGTGCTGGCTCTGAGAGCAGCGTCCAGAGCACGTGTGGGCCAGCAGAAGTTCAGCCACACTCCTGCAGCACCCAGCCACGTTACTGAGACCCGACAGTCCTCAGCTGATCTCAGCCGGAGCCAGCAGGAGCTGGGCTATCTCTCTGGGTTACTCTGGCACCCGCAGCTCCCTGGATAACAGAGCATGAAGTGCAGCTGTGGTGGCAGGAGAAGCTCCTTTGTGCAAGTGCACTGGCGTGTTTGTGTAGATGGGTGTGTTTGCGGGTGGGGAAGTAGGTAACGCTGCTTTAACCCCCACAGCGGACACCTGCAGGTATCCTGGTCCTGGGTGTGCTTTAGAAACTGCCACCATTGCTCTTTCCAGAGCTGGAGTGCGCCTGCAGCTTGCAGTAAATGGATTCCCAAATGTAAGTGGATAGTTGCAAATCCTTATCAGCCGATGCTGTCCAACTCTTCTTCCTTGGGGACTTCTCCCTCTCAAAGTCAGGATGTTGAAAGTCAGGATGCTCCATCCCTCCTGCCTGCTGCTGCCTCTGGGGCTGGGGTCCTGCAGGCTCCCAGCCCAGCAGAGCCTGGCATGGAGAGGGGCTGGAGTGATGCCAACCTGCTGGCCTTAGTCGCCCTCATCCTCCTTTCCAGTAGTTTTGCCAGCAAAGGAAATGCAGAACCACCGCTGCCTTGGTTTGTGGTGCTAAGAGGAAATGTGAAGTTCTCTCTCCTTTTGGTGCTATACAGCCCTGATGCTCAGGCTTGCCCACTTCTCCTTTTCCTGGTGTGGGAAACGTGCTGGGCAGGACTCTCGCCTCTCCCTGCTGGGCCACGCACTGGCGGAGCGGAGCAGCAGCTCCTGGCCTTGGCTGCCCAGCTGTGCCCCCCATTCCTGGAGAAGCCAGAACCCCCCCAAAACACCACATTGTTGCTGCTGTGGCTCCAGCAGACATCTCCAGGGCAGCGCCATGTGCTCTGTCAGAAATGCTCTCTTGCCCCAGCCTCTCTCCCAGGGCCCCACCATGCACCAAATAACAGCAAAGACTGCCCTTGCAGGGCTGCCCTATGGAAAATGGGAGAAAAGTGGGTCCCTTGAGCTTGTAGAGTGCCCTGCGCCAGACAGCTATCCCGGGGAACACCTTCCACCTGCCCTGGCGTCTCCAAGGCAGCATCTACTGGTGTGTGCTCTTCCGTGGCAGGCTGGCAGCATTGGGACCAAGCTCCTGCCCATGCACTCAACATGGCTGGCCCTGGCGCAGGCAGCCTCAGCCTCCTCTCGCAGCAGCCAAGGGCTTGTACTGCCTCACTGTCCCATGAAGACTGACCAGCTCACATCGGAGCACCTCTCTTGTCCAGGGAGCCACCACTGTGCCCTGGCCTCACCTGAGCATGGACTAGAAAGTTCCCATTCCCAAACACCAAAGCAACACAGCTGAGCCAGCGAAGCCTGGCGTCTCAGACATGGGATGCCAGGGGTGAAGGGTCTCTGCCTAGCTCTGCCAAGGGTTTTGGGAGGATCGCCTTCATGTTTTTGATCTCCAGACTTTGCCCTGCCTGCGCAGACACTGCAGGCTAGTTGGGGCAGGACCTTTCCAAGTTCCTACCTAATACTCAGTATGTGGGGAGAAGGGGCTGATTCCAACCAGGGGCTGTGCACACCTGCAGCAGGGTGTTCAGAGGACTGTCCCCTAGCACTGCCACCTTCCCCACGTGGACACGGAGCCATGCCAAGCGGGTCTTCACGGGGGTTCAGGCTCCCCAGCTGCAACCGGACAGCAGAGCCTCGCAGACACTCTAGCAGGCAAGACCAAGCGCAGCTTTGTTCCCTTGCCTTTATCTCCCAGACAATGGCACGATTCAGCAGGTGTTAAATGTTTTAATGGGATTCAGGATAGCTTCTGTTGCCCACCTGCCCCAAGGCCATTTCACCCCTCCCTAGGAGCCAGGACTAACAGCCAAGAAGAAAAGGGCTGTTGTGCATTGTATTAACTGCCTGATGACTGAGCACTCCTGATAACTAGCACAAGGAGGAAGGGAGGTCCGTTAGCTTGCCAAGCTAACGCTTAGCCATCCTCACTCTGGTCATATACCTGCTGGCAGCCCGTTTTGGCCAGCCTGGCCACACCAGCCCCAGCCCCATGGGAACATCACCCCATTCCAAACACCGGTGGGAAGGAGCAGGTCCCATATCTATGATATCTCCATCAGAGGCGTGCGTTAGAAACGTGGCTGGTGTTGGGGCAGAGGCCAAATCCAGCCCTGGAAACCAGTACAACAAGCTCAGACTTCCTCCTGCCTGAGATCCAAATGCGGTTAGCAGAGACAGGGCTTCTCCTCTCCTCTGGGAGCTAAACTAATTCCCAGCTTGAGAAGAGGAAGCAGGAATTTCCCCAGCCCGGGAAAGGGTCTGTCCCTGGTGTATTTTAAATTTAGGATGAAGATAAAAGAGGAAAAGTGTGTGATGGCTGCTAATGGCTTCGCTTAGTGCGCGCTGAGCTGTTCTGGTCGAGAGGCACCAGAGAGGACCTAGAAGAGAGGTGACACACCACCATCTCACACCCCCTGCCAAGAGCTGAGAGAAGAAAGATTGCACTCTGAGATGTGTAGGTAGGTCTCAAACTTCTTGTTCCCTGACTCACCAGATGCAGAAGGCACTGCCTCAGGGCTCTCCCCCACTAGAGAGATGCTAATGAGAGAAATGAGTTTACTACTGACAGTGCTCCAGGAGGCAAGTACAGTATGGGTTCCGTTTCCTCCACATCCAAGCTGTGTTCAGCATAGGAGAGTGGGAAGTGTTGGTTGTTTCATTGGGCCAGTCCAGCCCAAACCACAACAGAGGACAGGTGCTTTAATGAAAAAAAAAATTATTCCCTTCACATGTATCTGCACTCAGGCTCCATCTATTTGCTCTTGGGTATTACACCTGACCAAGACCCAGCGTTGCCCATGTTGACCCATCTGTCCCACAAGGCAGAGGAGTTAATGGTGATGCAGTCCAGAGAACATCAGATCATGCAGCAGGTCTGAGGATGGACAAACTCACTGACCCTATCTGCACTGCTCCAGGCTGCACTTGCGTTCCTACAGGCAGATAGATTCAAACTGCTTTAGGACAATGACAAGGCTCTTGCCACTTGCCTGTGTTACCGCTTTGGGAAGCCTGTCACAGGACTACAGAGCATCTGTAATGAGCAAATCCTAGTGAGGAGTCTGGACCAGGTAGAGTCACCCCAAGAGGGCTGAGCAGCCCCGATGCTGCCTTGAGCTGGGGAAGAAGCCCAGAAGAAGACAGAAAAGCTGCTGTGACATAGTACACCTGGCACCCAGAGAGCTGAGAAGGGAGGAGAGGGTCTGCACTTCTGAGAAGGATCCAGGAGCCACGTGAAGGCCCCAGGGGCACAGGCTGAGCTCAGGAGCTGGCAGTGCCTTTGCTGTATCTCTGACAACAGGAACAGCTCGGCCCTGGGGCTTAGTAACAGTTACGCACGCAGGGCTCCTGCACGGAGGGGAGCGCTGGGAAGGTGCTGGGAGAGCTGCAGCACCCCTGGGCACAGCAGGCACCAGCCCTCTGCCCAGCAGGGCAAAAGCCCCCCACAAGTCCTCGTGCATGGTCTTCTCTTGGGCTGCAAGGGGAGAAGGTGCAGCTCCAGTCTTGGCTGGGCGCTAGCACTGGGAACACAGGCAGGAGAGTTTGTGGCTGGGCGAGCCCTGCGTAGCAGAGACCGTAGCAGAAGAGGGGAGATGCTGCAAGCCCAGCCCCGCTGCCTGGCCCGCAGCCTCTGCCAGGAAGCCCGCAGCTCCGCGCTGGCACCTGCGGTTTCTCACAACTAACACTGCCACCTCCCGGCTGTGACAAACCCCGCTCCTTCACAGAGACACCCTTCTGCAGCCTGCTGGAGCCCTAGACATCTCCTTCCCCAGGTGACAGCCTTGCAATTTGCAAAGGGGAGAGCTCCTCCAGGGTTACCCATTTCCCCACCCGCAAAAACACCCATATGGATCACATATGTTACATGCCGGTGTCTGTGTGCCCAGAGGCCAAGCTCCTTTTATTAGGCTGTCAAGTGTGCTAGACGGTGCTGCAGCCACCACCAGAGCAAGGAAGGGAGAAGGACTCTGTCCCCTACCAATGTCAGCAGGGGCTCAGCACCTCAATGCCCACCTGTTAGTCCTTCCTTAGCTACATTTCAAAACACATTCCACTCCTCTCCCAGCTGGTACATACTGGGGGCAGTGGGAACAGTCACAGAGGCTGTCCACATGTTCCCTGTTGCGCAGGGAGGTTCTTCTCTGATGATGTGGCCAGCCACAGAGAGGAGAGATCTCATGAACTCTGCTGTGGAGTTGACAGAGGATTCAGAATGGAGCTGAGGACACAAATAGGATGTACCTCCTCAGAGGCAGACAGGATGCTGAGCTCAGGTCACGGTGTGGGAGGATCAGGGTTGCTCTGGCCATCACAGGACACGGTGAAGAGTGGAGACAGTTGATGTGCTTGAAGAACTCAAGCAGCACAGTACCCAGCAGCTATGCTCTTGAGGGTGGGGATGCTGGATTGGCGATTCTGAAGAAGAAGAGATTGCATTTGGGGTGGGGAGAGTGCAGCCTGCTGCCACCTCGCCCCAGGCAATCATCCCTCCCTGAGGGATCACAGGGAACACCTATTGTCTATCTAGACAAGATAGCTCTGGAGATGACCTCTCCATCCAACAACTCTCTCCCATCCTCCCTAATCCCATCTCCCTGCACTTCTCCCCAGACTGGGGCAAATGCGCATGGTTTGCCCTCAGCTCCAAATCCACCTCCCCACCGGTGGAGATTCCCTCAACGTAACTCGGTCCCACACCCACCATCATGGCCCATAAAAGCTTTGCCCCATTTCTGTTATCAGGGACTGTGTCGCCTGCTTCTGGACCCCTTTTCCCAAGACACTCTCCAGTGCTTCAGGCCAGCCCCATCTGCCAGCCATTCAATCACAGGGCCCTGCCCCAGAGCTGCCTGACTGTCTTGGGTCCACAGAAAGACTGTAGCTTTACCACCTCTGCTCTGTGGCTCAGGACAAGCCAAGAAGGGGCAGGGGCTTTGGAGTGGATTCCCCCTTTTGCACAGGCAGCCTTGGCATTGATAGGCAGTGATCCAGCTAATCCATGTGCTCTAGAAAATGGGCTGTGCTTCAGCCTGACATATTAAGGACAAGTCCGGTCCCCTGCCACAGCACAGAAACACTCTTGCTACCTTCGTGAAGGGCTGGAGGGTAGAGCAATGACCCTGGGTCGGGCTGTCAGCACCACCTCCCCACGGCTGGCTTCGATCAGGATGTTCTGCAGCGTGTTTTCCAGGACCTGCACCACCAGGGTCCCAAAGGCTGGCTGCCTGGAGGGACAAAAGTACAAGCAGAGGACAGCTATCAGAAAGCAGATAAGGCAGGCTGCTTGCTGTGACTCCTCCCAGGAGACAACAGACACAGCAGTGGAGCACACACTGTTTCCTACACACTGGGGCCAATGAACCAAAGGCTTGAGCAATGGGGTGTTGACCCTTCTCCCAGAACTGCCACCAGCTGCTGTCAGGCCCTGACCTCAGACAGAACTGGGTGACTGTGGTTTTACCGATTTCTCCCTCCAAGCTGTCCTGTAGTTAGTATTTGTGCATGTGCTCATGGCCTGTATCAGTGTGCAGGGGCGTAGCCACAGCAAATGCAAGGTGATGAAATACTGGAGTAAAAATAAAAGGTAAGGCAAGCACCTACTGCACTCCAACGTCTAATACAGACAGGATTGTCTGAGCACAAAGCAGACCTGACTCACCACCAGCATCACTGACCAGGGCTCAGCCCCAGGACACAGCAAACCTGCACTCTTCACCAGTCACACTCAGGAGAGGGTGGCTAGGTGGGCTAGCATCAATTTCCACCCAGAACGCACAGAAAACCCCATGAGAAATGCTACGAGGCAGAAGCAGAAATGGGTTTCTGGCCAGGTGGTGTGCTGCCATGGCTCTCCTGCCTGTGCAGCTCTTTTACATGTCAGCTCTTCCTCACCTGCTTATCATCTCCTGCTCCCTCAACTGCTCGTGGTGCAAAATCTCACTCATCTTCTCCCAACACTCCAGCAAATCATTGCTAGGAGTGTTTTCCTGCCTCATTTCTTTCCTCTCTCCATCCTTCTCAGGGTAAAGATCTTGAGCAGCAGAGACCCTGGAGGGAACTGTGGAGCACCGTCTCCCGTCCTGGAGCTCTGCTGATTCTTCACACCAGAATTGGGAGAAATATGGAATGGGCTCATCCAGGCTTCTTCTCACTACGTCATGGAACTGGGTGTTCTCCAAGAGGCCTCTGGGAGGAAGAAGATAAGGGATGAGTCCCAGCAAATCAGATATCTGTATGACGTCAGAGGATCATGGAATAGTTTGGGTTGGAAGGGACCTTTAAAGGTTATATAGTTCAACCTCCCCTGCAACAAGGGGGGCATCTTCAACTAGACCAGGTTGCTCAGAGCCCCCTCCAACCTGACCTTAAATGTTTCCAGGAATGGGGCATCTACGACCTCTCTGGGTAACCTGTGCCAGTGTTTCACCACCCTCAGAGTAAAAAATGTCTTCCTTATATCTAGTCTAAATCTTCCATCTTTTAGTTTAAAGCCGTTATCCCTTGTCTTGTCGCAACAGGCCCTGCTAAAAAGTTTGTCCCCATCTTTCCTGTAGGCCCTCTTTAACTACTGAAAGGCTGCTATAAGGTCTCCCTGGAGCCTTCTCTTCTCCAGGCTGAACAACCTCAACTCTCTAAGCCTGTCCTCACAGCAGAGGTGCTCCAGCCCTATGATCATTTTGGTGGCCCTCCTCTGGACCTGCTCCAAGAGTTCCATGTCCTTGCAGTGAGGACTCCAGAGCTGGATGCAGTACTCCAGGTGGGGTCTCACCAGGGCAGAGTAAATGGGCACAATGCCCTCCCTTGGTCTGCTGACCACACTTCTGATGCAGCCCAGGATACAGTTGGCTTTCTAGACTGCGAGCACACATTGTTGGCTCATGTCCAGCTTTTCATTCACCAGTATCCCCAAGTCCTTCTTGGCAGGGCTACTCTCAATTTCTTCATCCCCCAACCTATGTTGATACCAGGGGTTGCTTCAACCCAAGTGCACTTGGCCTCGTTGAACCTCATGAGGTTCACACAGGCCCATTTCTCAAGGCTGTCCAGGTCCCTCTGGATGGCATCCCATCCCTCAGGCATGTCAACTGCACCACTCAGCTTAGTGTTGTCTGCAAGGGTGCACCTGATCCCACTCTCTATGTCATCGATGAAGATATTGAGCAGTACTGGTCCCAATACAGACCCAGACAGTACAAATCAGAGGAAAACCCTGACTGATGTCAATGTTTAGTCTGTCCCTTCTTGCTTTCTGGGCCTAAGGGAGGCAGGAAACTGGACTGAGCTAAGAAAACTACCTTCACCCCCCCAGCACTGGTTCTTTACGTTCCTGCAGCTGACAGAGAAAACAGGTGAATCCAAATGCAGCCTATTCCCAAGATCATGGCAGGCAGGGTGCCCTGGTTCCTGGGCAGTGACACTGTTCACTATGCAGAGACGGGCTCAGCCCCTAGACAGGGAGTAGGACCCTGCCTTTGGCTGTCACACCAGGACTCCTGAGCTCCCAGTCTCCAGGGCAGCCTTTGGCAGCATAGAGTCCTCTGAGATTAGCAGAGGGCTGGCCACGCTGCATGCACTTCCCTGGAGGATGGGGGGTCCAAACGAGGTGAGGGTGAAGGGACACACACCTGATGACACCTGTGAGTACGTCAGTCACTATCTGTAACTCCTGTTTGGAAGCAGCAGCCAGGAACAGCCATTTGGGGTCCATGTCCATCCTGTCTCCATCCCTATTCCCATGCACAAACTTGCTCTCCAAGGGTTGGTTGCTGAAGGGCCTGGGAAAGAAGTTTTTCCATCAGTGGCAGCACTACTGAACTGAACTACCAAAGACCTGCACCTCCCTGGCTGAGCGGTAGCACTACAGGCCAACAGAGAGTGGGAGCTGCTGTATTTATGACAGCAGCAGGGACACTGTAATAAGAGAGGAGCACTGAACTCTGACAGAATCTCCCATTTGAAGTGGGGAGAGAAACAGGTCATGTCAACTAATGCTGGGGAAAGCAAGGCACCTCTTGCCTAATACTGAGGCACTGGAGAGGAGCAAAGCAGAGCTCCAAGTTCAGTGCATATCACAGCATGGGCAGCCCTGGCTCAGATGAAGATGCCAATCCAAAAAGCTGGATGTCTTACCGGGCCAAGAAGTATTTGGGGAATTCTGAGGTGAAATTGCTGAAGAAGTCCTCAGTAGAGTAGGACCTGGCTGTCACAGCAAGGTATAAGAGGATGGGCTTGGGAGGCTCTGGTTTGACCCACACCAGGCTGGCTTCTTTATCCACCAACAGCCTCCTCTGAAAGTGTCCAGCTGGCTGATTGGGCATACGGTGGTTTTTAATAGGGGGTAATGTCTGTTGGAGAGAAAGAAATGGCAGGCAGTTGGTTGTTTCTCTGGCTACAGGTAGGCTGGTGTAGGTGGGAGCACTGGCATGAGAACTGGAAAGCACAGCAGCCAGAGACACCAGATCCTGGACAGGAGACAGCGTCAAAATAATCTTGGTGCTGCAATACCACTGTCAGGCAGGAGTGGCCATACTGGAAATCAGGTCCATTCCCTCACTGCCTAGTGTGACAGCCCCGAGTGCCAGCAAGGCTTCAGGGTCTCCCCAGGGCACTGTTGTACTCCAATCCACCCCTGAGGAACTCCGGGAGATCATCTCTGCTCTTCTGAGCTCGCTGGGAAGCCTGTGGGAGAAGGGCTGTACAGGAATGCATGTGGAAATTGCCCTCTGAGCCTGGACAGCAATCTGGAACTGACTCCAGCCACACTACACGGGACAGTTTGGGGTTGCATTACCAGAAATCAGTTTGGGGGAAGTTTCTTAAGACAGGAGTAGTCCAGGAGCCTGGGCCAGAAGGATACCACCCAGCTCTGGAGAAGCCCTCAGGCATCACAGGACTTCAGTGACCTTTGAGACATAGTTGTCCAGCCCCTGGGAATAAGGCCAGAGGCCTTCACCGCTCCTGACACAGACACAGCAGGTTATTACAGGCTCCAAATTGTCACTATGAGCCAAAACCCTAGAGGACTAAAAGAAACTTTTTACTTTTCCCCAACAATACTTATGTTCATCCCAGTGAATGCCTCAACCTGCATCACTAACAGGTAACAGTACAGGGCAGACAGTCCAAGCTAGACCTGCCCTGAGCTGATACTTTCACATAGGACAGTGTAGGGCACGCAGAAGCACTCTGCAGGGTCCCACGAGCACTGCTACAGCCTTACTATGGTGGCAGTCCTGAGATAACAAGTTGTGCCTCCTACCTGTCAATGTGCTCAGGCCCAGTCTCATGTCAGCTCCTCTTAACCCTTCCACACCTTGGGTTAGCTGGTTGTCCACAAGCCCTCTCATTCCCACAGCACGTGCTGCTGACGGCTGTAGACGCAGCGTGGCTCTGCCTTTGGGCCCAGGCAGTTCTGCAGAGCATTCACTGGGACTTCGTCTCACACCTTGCCACCCCTGCTGGAAAAGCTGTCTTTTCCAGCAGCACACACAGTTGAGCAAACTTGAGGGGAAACCAAGCTGAACCACGCAAATTGAGCTTTAAAGCTTTCTGCGCACTTAAATAAAAGGCAGTTCCTGCCTGCAGCTTCTCCTGAGGCACAGAGCGCAGCCCTTCTATCGGCAAGGGCAAAGTCTGCACCACATCATGCCAGGGTCCTGCCACTTTCCATCATGGGCCGCATCCCATTCTGGCCCTAGCAAGAAACCAGTCCAGGTACCGACTGCCCTGCCTATGAGCATCATCTCTGCTTATTCAAAACCTTTCCCTCTTTTTTCCAGTCATGGGTATACGTTGGTTCCAATTTCACTTCCCATTCACCTCAGCTGGAAAGTTACTGCACTCAGGACACAGCCAGACAGTCTGATTCTTCTGGCTCCTCCAAACAGTCTGTTTCCCAAAGCCTTGAAGCTACAAATAATCCTGCTGTGCTCTCTGTCCAGGCTCCCACGCTGTGATATCCAGCATCTGCCTCTTTTCTAAAGCAGTCAGTTTGATTCTACTATGGGTGAGACAGGCCTGACTTACCTTGTATTTCCTGATCACAGCTGAGGATTCAGGGAGATTTTCTGTCTCAGTAGAATCTGATGATTTCTAAAAAGGGGTGGGAGAAGAAAAAAAAGGAAGAGCAAGCACAGTTTAGGAAAGATACAGAGTAGAACAAGACTCCAGGATTTTGTTTTACTTTGCTCCAGCTGAGAGTCAGTGATCTCATCCTCCCATTCTTCACCCAGGCCACATTCTTAATGTTAGTTACACATTTCTCTCCAGTGTTTATTCATAGTTAAAAATCCAACCATCTGTTTCCAGAGCCATTGTTTTGTTGTTTTGGTTTTTTTTTTTGTTCTTCTTCTTAAGGCTTCTCATACACTTCCAAATTTCAGATGATTGTTTGCAAATTCAGAGCTTGTAAGGTGATCAGAAAAATAATTGTAATTCCTAGTTTCCTACTGCTATCCCCTCTCTCAATGTTAAAGAGCATGCAAGAGGGTTCGTGGCTAGAAACCAAGATATCATTTTCCACTGTCCACAGACCAGCTATGAGATCTTGAGTAGAACAGAGCCTCATGTCCTCTTATCAACTTGCTTAGATTTTCTTAAACAATGTTTCTTGATGACACCTGGCTGCTCTTTCTGAGCTGAGCTAAGCTGGTGTAAAGTTCTGGCAGCGCTTACCGCTGCAGGTGACTTTGGCTTCTTCTTAGTCCCAAGGTCCTTCTCTGTGATGGTGAATTCCACAGCCTGCCGTTCCTTCTCCCTTTCCCACTCCTGCAGGTCCCTCTCATACTGAACCAGGGACTCCTGGATGTATACCTATGAAGCAAACCACTGTTGGAGGGAGGAGGGCTAGAAAGGAGATGCAAATAACACAGCCTATGGCTCAAGTCCACGCCTGTCACCCATTCCTCCCTTCCAGGACGTCCCAGACAGAACCCACTCCCTGTTCATGTCTTCCAGTGGCAGGAAGGGTAGAGAACAGTGCTATTATATGACTTATAGAGAGAAGACACAATCTCTTGCCACAAGACACCTAGAAGGTGTCCAAGAGGGTCACTACTTGCAGGTCTGTGCCCTGACTAGTACTAATGAAGCAAGACTTGATTTTTACAGATATTTAAGTGTCTGACACCCACTGAAAGCCACTCACTCCCATTCAAACCATGACTTCTAGTAGCTGGGTTCAACTCACAAAGCCACTTATTGCACAATTACACCTCATCTAGTGAGCCACACAGACAGAGGTACACTTTAAGCATCAGGAGAGAGGAAGATCAGTATCTTCAGTAATGAGAATTGCTGGCTGGCATAACGGAGCAAAGAAGAATTCCTTCAGCTGGAAGCAGCAGGCAGATGACTGCTGGGGCCAGCAGTTTGGGAACTGCAGTGACGTGCCCAGGTGATGGTAACACACAGGTACCTCTTGGGTCTCACCTCACACACCAGATCTATGCTGTAGAAGGAAACACTCCCTGAAGGTTGCAGGGTGATGAAGCAAGGGATGCTTTCTCCGGGCTGCACAACCCCTGACTCTGGAGAAATCTGCAACACCTGGGGGTCAAAAAAGAAAAAAAAAGCCAGAGGAGCTGTTTCACTGTCCTGGGACCTTCCTATATGCTTTCTCTTTGCAGAAAAGAGAGGATTGTGGGAATTCCCTCCCCTTCTCAGAGGTATGTGGCATGAGAGAGGTGTGGCTGATATATTCAAAGAACGACCATGGACTTTGCTGGTAGACAGGGTCCTGAGGCTTATTATTGCATCCTGTACCTCCAGGTTCATGTATCCTCACTGAAGTCTTCAGATTCCCCTTCAGAATTCCTGTCTTTCCCCCGCTATCCTAACCCTTGCCTTCACTTTTCTCTCCCCTTTCCTTTTATAAGCTAGCTCCCTAGGCTCTTTTCTGATTCTCTGGTTGTGAATGGAGTGGAAAGTTCTTTTGTGGTACAATAGAGACAGGCAAGAAGGCTGTAGAGGAAAGAGAAGGAAGGACTCACCTTCTTGTCTTTATAGGTGTTTATCTGCCAGGCAAACACAACAGCCTTACTCTCCAAGATATTGTTGAGAAAGACAAGTTGAGTGGCTTTGGTGTAGTCTGGGATATTTCCAAGGCAAATCCTGTGGTGTGACAAGGTGGCTGCCTGCAGGAAGCAATGTGAAATCAGGACGAACAGCAGTGAAGGAAGATGGGATGTGGCCATGGAAAAAGGGCAGTCACACAGTCATCTTTAAGTTATCCAGCAATTCATAGATAATGTTAGCTAGTTATCTTTATCCTAACAACTTGAGGGAGTGTTGTATTTCTCTGGTTTTTGCTCTGGTTACACTGACTTTTTGCAGCAAGAGGACAGCCCTGTTGCAGTGGGATTGAGTGAGCAATGGACAGTAATGCTGGTGCTGGGGGAGGAGAGGATCTCAGGAGCACAAAGGACCAGTGGCACCAAGATTCTGTCTGCAGCAGTTGCAATCCAGGCTTTTTCCTGCTTCTGTTAGCAAGCACGTGAGGAGTGTGCTTGTGCAAAATCCTCTTGAACCTGAATGCGAGTTTTGGGGAAGTGCTTCCTACTGCACCTTGCTACTAGTATGCTACTAGTCTGTCCCATTCTCCAGGCATGGTGCAAACTCTACTTAATTACACTGATCATTAGAGAAGCTAATGACTCTTGGTTACAGTCAACAGAGCCTTGTGGAACGGCATCTTCGTTGGCAGCCTGAGACAGGTTTTTAATCATCTTCTCTTTGCTTTACCCAGGAATGCAATGGTCCTGCTGGAAGCCAAAGAGCATATGTAGCTGTGGCTGGGCTCCAAGATAGGCATGCTAATGTCACACAGGATGAATCCTTTACCTGCCTGGAGTGTGCCTCTGCTGATGCTGCTTAATGCTGATTCACTACGCTGGGATCTGTGGCTGAGTTTAACAACAGATTGTCCAGGCTGGCAGGCCAGCTCTAGACAGGCCAGACAAACTCCTGCTGAGCCAGCGACAGGTCAAACAAGTGCATTTCTTGGGATGCGCCAGAATTAGTGACTGTCCTGCAGTCTGCATTCAGGTTATGCACCACCTGCATTTGGCTGTGAAATGGTGGCAGCCAGGCCCTGACAGGGTATGGCAGGAGTATAATGCTCTTTTTGTGAATAAATTACCAAAGAAAAAGATGGTGTAGCTGCAAACAAGAGAGGTAGCTGTGGTGGTGGGGTAACTTTTAATAGAAAATTCAGAACATGAGCAAACTCTAAAGCCTTTTTGGTTCTAATGGCAGTGAAAGCAGCAAGCTGGAAGGAAAGCACCTCTAAGAACAACTGCTTTTATGAGTCAGGCTCTGGATGATCTGCTGAAAGGGGAATACCTTGCTCTGTCTCATGGCAAATGAACTCTCCTGCAACACAGCCTACTGCTAGATGGGGTCACTTGCATATTTCAGTCTCTCTCACACAGAAATGTCCAGAAATGGACTAATCATATTGCTCATATCAGCATACCTGGACTTACCTGTCCAGGCAAAGTTAGCTGGGTAGAACCTGGAAAGACTGAAGGAGACAAAATTTCGCTGGGTGTGTCAGTCTCTCCTATGGTATTTGGATCATAGCCTTCTCCCTGGAAGGTGATCAGAGCTGATTCTCCCCCCAGGACGTGGATGAGAACATCAGCCTGCCTTGGACAAGATAAGAGTTTTAAGTCCAGAGTCATATTTGGGAGAGATATGCAAGAAGCTAGTGTACTTGCTAATGGACAGGTCTAAATACACCACACGTGTGTATGAAGAGAAATCCAGTCTCTTTCACTCTTTCAGGCCTTGATCTTCCCTGCTAACCCAGGAAAGTTGGTTAAGTATTCCATTAGCCAGTTACTGTATAAGATGGACAGGGACTCCCTCTTGGAGCAAAAAGTTGGAGTTTTAAAATTAAATTTATTTATTTTTCCATGCATCCGCCACAGAGTCGGGCAATAAGTAGTGCTCCAGCGCTGGCCCTGCCTGCCTGCTGCAGCTTAGGACAGAGGTCTTTGGGGAGGCTGTTTCCAGAGGGCTGCAGCAGTGTACATCACAATGATAAATGATACTGACTTCAATCTCTTTGGTGGAAGTTACTGGAGGCAAGTAATGAACGACAAATCGGATCAGACACTGTTTATATCCCTGCTCACTGTTTGATCCTTGAAAAAACATATACTGGGATGACTCTGGTTAGGGAAGAAATCTGGTCTTTGGGAAGAAGAGACTTAGGAGATAACAATTTATCTGCTCCATTTCCTGACCAGATGAGATACTCATTTGCTCTCAAGACTCTTTGCTTCTTGGAGGAATGGAGCTCAATTCAGCTGTAGCATGACATAGACCAACCATCAATAAAAGAGCTAAAGAATTTTAGGCATATAACAACAGAAAGAAACTGTTTCTGGCAGTCATGAAGAGGGTCTTACCAAGTACGTTCTAGCTTCCAGCGGTGAGAAGATCCACTCAATGTGGCCTGTTGTGCCAGGGGGGATTTCTCCTCTAGGAGTTAGGCAGACAAACACAGGATGCCAAAAATTCTCCTGGGTCATCACAGTGTTGTCCAGCTGAACCTCAAACATCACTGGCATGGAACCGCCATTGTAGAGTTCATAAATCTGAAGTGAGTCAGAGCGAGCAGTGGCTGTTATACCATGCACAGGTTGAACTAGTTAACACTTCCCCAGAGGACTCTGATAAGCATTAACAATTAATTAGTCATCTTGTCTCCTAAGAATGAGGAGACCTCATAGTGTCAGGATTTATCACTGAAGTTCTTATAGGACACTGTGCTGCAGGTTTATCACCACACACGTACATTGATAACTACAGTGCCTCTCCAAGTGGTGCCCTGCAAATTCAGTCTAAGAGAAAATTAATACAAATTAGCTAAAGGGATCACTGTAAAGCGGATTACTTGAAATGCAAAACCACTCATATTAAAGTGATCTTAATTCAACTCAGACGCGTTCATTTCCTAAGTAAATTAGGCAGAACAGAATGAAAGATGCCTTTTTGCTGAATAAGTGTTTAAGGAACTTTAATTAGTTTTTCAGTAAATTAATTAGGATTTATTGCCAGAGTGCCTGGAGCAGCTGGACAAGTTTTCACTCAGATCCCATACAAGAGAACAGCAGAACAGCCCAACACACCTCACAGGCATTCTGGCTAGAGTGAAAGCTAATCTTGTCAAACTGGAGATGGTGAGAGGTACTTCCCCTGCTGCCATCTCAGCAGCCACTTCCAGGCTCTGTCTACTACTAGTCTGTTGTTCTGCTGTGCTGCTTTCCTGTGGGGCCATTCCGTTTCCTGGGAAATGCCTCAGACACTGCCTGTCCTTGGGACACAGTAACACTAGCTCCTTCCCTCCGCTGCTGCTGGGTTTGGCCCCAGGATACTCACCTGCGTGGGGGGTTGGGAGGTCCCAATGGCAACGGGTGTGAAGAGGTGCTTAGTGGATGCAAAATGAATGTACCGCTGGTCCCATTCCACTGTCACGCCCCTGAAGTTCAGCTACAGTGGA
Source organism: Rynchops niger (assembly GCA_013400035.1). Classification (NCBI taxonomy): domain Eukaryota; kingdom Metazoa; phylum Chordata; class Aves; order Charadriiformes; family Laridae; genus Rynchops; species Rynchops niger. The sequence continues at coordinate 195,462 of VXBH01007493.1, forward strand.
AAGAAACGCAGTCACTTTCTCACAGGGCCTTGGCCCCATCACCAGCAACCGCACAAGGACTCTGAAGGGTTTTGCAATCTGAGGCCAACACAGTTTCAGATTTAAATTGTTAACACCAGGACAGTGTGTCCAAAGAAAAAAGCAAGGAGATGGAGACCCTGCGCAACTGTTGGCTCTTCTTTGAAAGACTTGCATCTTGTTTCAGAGAAGGTGGCACTTTTTTCCCTGCTTTGTCAGGTACCAGACTCAGTGCTTCTCTTTGCAATTACATGGTAGAAATTCTCCATGAATGAAAGTGTCTGGACTGTACGTAGGAGAGTGTGCAGCTGTGACAGCCAATGCTTTGGAAAGACAGGATTTTAGGTAAGTAATGGCCTCCTCTTGGAAAGGACCATCTGGATGTCCTCTCTCTGGAGGACATCCTGCTCCAAGAACGTGTCTAACAGTCCAAAAGCTGCAAGAAGATCCCAGATGAATTTTAAGTGATCACGTAATGATCAACAGTATCCTACTAAGCAGAGCAGCTGCCGGGCACAGCAAGCAAAGCAGAGATATTTACTGAGCTATTGCATGGAAGGAAGAGACACAGGATTCTGAATTTTTAGAAAACTGCAATCAAGCTAGAGGTGAGTCGTGATGAACAATTTTGGGCAGGATCACCACAAAGCAACCCTGAGCTGTCTACCTAGAGACAGAGGTTGTAAAGCAGTCACAGAACTAGTAATGTCTCTGCGTGGGCCAAAGAGAGGTAAGGTGCTGCAATTCACAATTAGCTAAGCCTAAAGTATGGCTATTTTTTAAGTGCATATGCAGAAGATGGAGAGGATGTTTGCAATGGCAGGTGGATGCCTTGGACAGACACCTGCAGGAGATACTGTATCGGTTGCTTAAATGAGAGCAGAGAATGCTGATTCCTACAAAACGACACATTCCAGTTCAGCTCCATACGCAAAGGGAGGAGAGAGAAAAGACTAGAAATACAATGCTAACAAAGTCCCACACTGGATCTTTTTAAGGTGCTGTATGAGCATTCAGCCTCCTGAGGCTCTCGGCAAGCCCGATGCAATGCAAAATAGGAGGAGGACAAAGGCTGGCACTTCCAAACTGCAAGTGAAAAAGTGACAGGAACCTTCCTGAGCTTTGGGAGTGAAACACCCATTTATATTACTTGAGTCAATAAGCCAACTTGGATTCTACCAGACCACAACTGCCGAGGAAAAACTGTCATCAGTTTCCATAGACACAGGATGCGACAATTAGTGGTGTCTCAGTTAAAGGGACAAATGGAGAAACGTGAAGACATGCTGCAATCTGTTCTCCTTGCAGTGTGCATAGACTTTGTCCCACAGCAATGACTTAGAGCACAAGGGGTCAGAGACACCAGATTCCACAGGGAGGAGAGCTCCCTGGAGAACACGTGCTGCAAGTGACATCTCACAATACCTAATTAGCAGATGTGAAGCAAAGTGCAAACAATTCCAGGTTATGGATCCTGTGTGTTCACGGATTCTCTCTGGGATCCAGCTTTTCTCTCCAATGAGTTCTGGGAACCAGCCTACCTCATCCTGCAACACCTGCAGCCAGCTGGGCTTTTCCTACTAAAACTGCTGAGGGCTGCAGGTTCTGCCTGGCCAAACTATCCCAGAGCTCTGAGAACAAGGTCACAGCTGCACTCTTACAGGCAGGCTATGGCAGTGAGGCAAAGGACAACCTGTGAGCGCATGAGGCAGTGGGAGGCCCCGTTTCCCTCCTGCACAAGGGAGTAGGTAACACACAATTCTACAGAAGTTTCATCCTGCAGTCAGAAAGAATTGCCAACAGAAAATCAGTCTGGGTCCTTCAGAGCACCTATAAATCTAGTCATCTCGGGACTGAAACGTGGCCACTGAGTGGGGAAGGCATAATGGAGAGGGAGCTCCTCCTGAAGATGAAGCAGACAGACTCCGTTGGGGAAGCAGAGGAGTGGGAGGTCAAAAATCTGTCCACACGGGTAAAGCCATCAGAGAGGTGTGTTCGGACCCCCCAAAAAATCATGCATTGCCCTGCAGCTGGCTAACATCACAGCTCTGAAGCCAGGCAATTTGAAATTTAACAGAATAACCAGACAATATCCCAGTCCTACGGTCTCCACCTCTGCTTATTGTTGCTATCTCAAATTTCCAAAGCTTAACTTTTGGGGTGACATGATGGCATTTGCTTCCCTTAAGATTAGCATATGCTCTGCACATTTCCCCAGATTCTCAGGTGAGGATCTGTTCAACTCCGGCACACGAGCGCACCTAGAGCAGTCTCTCCCATGGGGGTTGGTGGCTCTGCTCTCTGCGTGCCATGACTGAAAGAAATGAAGGCACACTGTGTTCAGCCCCCCCGCTGCCCTCTCTACAGAAAGAGAGCCTCTGACATTTTTACTTTCTGATATTAGCGGTTCTGTACTGGCACTGTGCATCCCTGCAGGTTGTGACCACCTGCACTGCTCCAGGTCTCTGGATTGGCCTCCTATTGCTAGAGCTCTAATGCACCCAGGGGGCTTTTATTGTCCCAAGGACCTCTTGTGCTTTTTCAGCCCCTTCTGCAGTGACAGTGTGAGGTAGGGTGGTGGTTTCTGGTAGCCACCAAAGCTATGTGGCAAGAGAAGATGTGTGCCCTATAGGCTGCTGGTGCTCCAAAGCCTATTATTCCCTCCCTGGCCAGCTGGTGAAACGCTCACATCCACTCTCAGTATTGTGCCAGGCAGGCGGAGCACAGGGAGCCTGTCCAAGGGCTTTGAGGGAAGGCACAGTTAAGCCACTGTTTGAACAGCTTGGTCAAAGGGTTGGATTTTCAGCTGACAACAGTCCTGAAAAAAAAGAAAAATAAAAGAGATGTGTGAACACAATGGTCTCATAGGAAACTTCAGAGACAGACTGGACAGCTCAGCCGGGCATGAGCTGTGCCCGGCAGAGCACAAGGTGACTTTGACTCTAACTGACAGTTTTAGAGAGGAGGAGAGAGAGAAATTAGTTCCAAGCCTGAGGAAATACTCAGGGAAAACAGCAAGCAGTGAAGCATGAAGAATGAGTAGGAAGCTTCTCCACCATTGGCAAGGAGAAATAGGTGGGTGGACAAAGGCATCAGGGCTGCAGCAGGAACAGCCAACCAGGAATGCAAGGAGTACCTTCCGGGCCTGGGGAAGCAGCTGCCTCCATACCTCCAGAGGTGGAGGATGCTCTGCTAATGCTTTGCCAGCACGTATGTCCCTAAACTGCAGCCAGTGCAGGTGGTACTTTTGGGAAAAGCACATTCCGGGGGGTTTTGACGAGAGTAGAGAGCTGATGAGGTGAAGAGATTCAGGAAAGCTGCATGTGAGAGAAACTGGATGTGCTGCAGAGCTGAACTCCCGGATCACTGTGAGGAAGAACTCATGGCGAGGCAGATGAAATGCAGGGAAGCAAGCACAGAAATCATGTCCATGAGATATACTTGAGTGTGGAAAGCATGCAGGGACTGTAAAACCCAGAAGGGCTGTTTTGGACTTGGAGGAGGAAGCAATTCTGCACTAACACCACCAATAAAATAAAAAGGTTAATAATAACAATAAAAAAAACCCAAACCTTGCTGGGAAAACCAGCAGATGCTACATTCAAGGGCCATTTAGCCAATGCACTGCCACATCACATCATGCTGGAAGCATGAGTTTGTCAGGATGCTGGTTTTATGTCTCTGCTTGGCCCTGTGTCTGTCTGGCCAGTGCAGATTCCACGGGAAGGCCACAGCCCCCTGCACACCATGCAGCTTCTGGGGAAAACCCCTTGTAATTCAGTTCCTACCTGCTGCTGTTCTGCAAACAGAAGCAAGAGATACCTGCTATCTTACCAGAATCTCATGGCCATAGGATATCTTCAGCAGGACAGGGAGGTGGTCAGTGCCAATGAAATCATGTCTAGCAGGGAAAGAGGAGAGAGGGGAAAACATTAGAAATGCACCTTGTGCCCAGGATGATAGAATCAGGGTCACACAATACATTAGAGACAACTCACTTCCCAGCTAAAGAGTCACTGTTGCGTAAGGGCCACTGAGAGAGGGAGGGGGACAGTTGTGTTTGGGTGGGAACAATTGATGCAATGTTAATTTTACTCATACACCAATTTAGGGACTGAAGTTTCTAGGCCAACACCATTTCAAATGCCAGTACTTCACAGATCAGATCTGCTATGAAAGGGGATGCATTCAGCTTTCTTCATAACCTCCACAGGCACACAAGAGCTAACAGCTCTAGTAGATGACAAAAATAAGAATATCACTGTATAGTCAAAAACATGGTAAGTGCAGCATCTTGTCTCCCCAGCATGTCACACTAAATGTCTCTTGCGCTGCAGTTTTAAAGCACACTAACAACATACCCTTAAGGAAGATAAGCTTTATGGGGGTCCAGAAACTGGGCATACTTGGGAACTTTTTACTTGCCCAATCTCTGCTGGGCAAGGGCCATGTGAAAGGAAAGGATCCAGCATGGAAACACAGGGGGCTGATGGCTTGTGCTGTCCCAGCATGCAGCATAAGGCCCCGAAATACAGGTAGTTGAAGTCACCTGTGTGAGAGCTGGACTGATTCCTCCTGTCCTGGAAGAAGTTTCCCTGATTTTGGGGAAACACTGAAGAGCTTGTTATCTTGAATTCTCATCTGATGCAGCTCACAGGGAGTAAACTCAGCATCCTCTGCCCAGCGCTCCATGTTCATCTTTTGATCAGAAGGAAACAAGAAGGCCCTAGGGAACCAGTCAGCTGGTCAGCAACCGGGACACACAACTTTCCCAGGGCCGTGGCCAGCATATTCAGTCCAGCCAGGCTTAGCCCAGCTGGTGGACACATCATGTTTCGTTAGATCTGATCTGCAGAACTGTCTGCCATCCCTTGCTTGTTTCTCCCTCAGACCGACCAACAGATCTCAGTCGCAGCTCCACAACACAAGCTGCACCTACAAAATCCACCCTATTAATTTACAAATGTCTCACGGCCCCTGTGAGCATTTTCATATCCCCAGACAGAAGGCTGTGCTCCAGCAAGCACCACTTACCACTCCACAGGCACAACACCCTTGTTAACCAGCAGGAGCATCACAAGGGTAGGTTCTGAGCCTATAGGCGCAGCTCCAAAGTTGAAGTCCAGCAGGAGCGGGGTGTACACTGGAGGGATCAAGCATGTGCTGGTCACAGAAGAGAAAGAAGAGATTAAACTTAGACAGGAGGAAGGGTTGGCAGGGCATGAAGGGAGGAATGGTCATTCTGCACTGTCTCTCTTCTTTATAATTCTTCTCTGACCTTATGTTGTCAGCCCTTTTGGGTGTAAGGAAGGCCTTTGGATTTTATACGTTTTTTTATATATGCCTAGTGAGAGTTAGTGGCATAGATGGAGGCTCTGAGAGTCCTGCTTAGCTGAGGCCTCTTTTCAGATCCCTAGTACAAGGAAGTCACTGACATACTGGAGCAGGTCTAGTGGAGGGTCAACAAGACAGCTGAGGGCTATAGCACTTTCTTTACAAGAAGCAACTAAGAGACCTGGGTTTTCTCATCCTTATGAAGCAAGGGCTCAGAGAAGGCAACTGCAAAAGTGGCAACATAAAGTATTCCAATTAGATACTAGGCAATAAAGTTTTTACCATGAAGCAGCCAAACACTGGAATCAGGTGTCCAGACAAGCTGTAGTTTCTTCATCCTTGGAGATATTCAGTATTGAATTGGAAATTAAGGACCTGAGCAACCTGATCTAATTGTCCCTGCTTTATGCAAGGGGTTACACCAGAGACTTTTAGTGGTCCTTTGCAATTAAATGATTCTTCGTTTCTGTGGCTTCTCTAGTGAGGGTAAGCAGAGAAGCTGGCTTGTGCGAGGGACTGAAAGATCCCCTGAGCCACCTCCTCATCTCACCTGTGCCGTGTGGGAACTCTGTAGGTGAGCTCACTGGGAGTTGGGTCTTGCTCCAAGTATTCATTCAGTGTGTCCAAGGAAAAGAGCCTCCAGAGGTGCAACTTGCCGATACCGCTGGCACTCCCTGCTGAACAGGCATCTGCGATGCAGAAAGTTGGGTAGACGCCTGTTGCTACGATGCAGCAGAGGGGCTGCTGCTCCTCTTTTGTGCTCACACGATCTGTAGCTTGGGAGTGAAAGAAACACCAAAAAGTAGTCACACACCATTAACGGGCAGCTGCCTGGGAGAGCAAAATGGAGAGAGCCCTACCCAGACCAAAGAAAGAACGAACAGGACTTGTAAACAGTCTTTTCTTTGGCAGCTTCTGAAAACCTCTAAACCACTGACTACTAGTTGTACCTTGACTCCTGCTTTTAAGCAGTGTATTTACAGAGTTTACTTCTGCACTATGTGAAAACACCATTTTTTGACTTAAGCCTACAGCCTAGCCATTTTATGAATTGCCCCTTGTTTTCACACTGAAAAATCATGAATAGTCATTTATATCTTGTCTTTTCCATACCATTCATGTGGCATTGCCATTCCCACCTTTCCAAGCTGGAAACCCCTCATCTACCTCTTGTACAAACACTGTTCCCCACCTCTGAACATCCCTGTTGTCCCTCTCCACGCTTTTTCTAGTTCAACTGCATTCTTTCTCATACAGGGACCAATCCCGATCTGCTAAAAGGACCCTAGTTGTATAGGGCTGGTTGCATGAAGTTCTCAGAATACGTTTCAGGACACATCGTAAAAGGCCATGACCATGCAGAGGAGCAGGGAATCTTGTGACCACAGCAACAGGAAACCTGGAGCTCTCTCTGTCTGTGCCTCATGTCTCAATCATATCTAACCCCAAAAGGTGCAGCAAAAAGGAGACAGCACATAGGATCTGGCTCTGGTGAATTGTTTAGCACAGGGATTTCTTCAGCCACGACTCATACACTGGGCACTGTGCAGCTCAGCCTGTTACAGCACGGTTTATTTGGTTGGGAGGGAATGATTTTCCCAAAATACCCATCTCTCACCTGTAGGGGTGCAAATAGCATATTTGATTGACCAGGTATAATCCAGCCGACGGGCTGGCCTGACAGTTATTCGGACAAAAGCTTTTGACCTTGCGGCAACTGTTCCTCTGGAGTGTTCCAGCTCTAGAGCTGTAGGAGAAAAGAGATGGTATGAGCTCTTGGCACCACTGATCTCTCTTACGCTACATGTGTGTTCAGCACACAGCTCCCCAAGCCTATCTGCACTGCCTGCCCCACCCCTTCCCATGCCTAATCACTAGGATCAACTTCAGGTGTTGAAGTTGGGATTCCCAGACTACAACCATAAGGCAGTTCATTGGGATTACCCAGTTTGCCTTTGGCAGGCAAAGAGCAGGGAGCTTCCCCAGAGGAGGTCCCTAGAAAGGCCACTAAGGGTGCACGCCACCATTTCTTCTGGAAAGCGTTATTCAGCTCCCTCCTCTGCTGGGAAATTGCATCTTATTTCAAGGCCCAAATTGGTCTAACTTCAATTGTCAGGCTTTGGATTATGCTTTTTCCAGTGAGATAGAAGAATCACCTGTAGCAAATCCCTAAGCAAAGGAACAGACACCTTAAGGCACTTACAAGAATCAATGCAAGCTAGCCAGCAAGCAGCCCAACCTCTGAGTTCATGCTAGAATGATTTTGCAGGAAAGAGGAGAAGGCCAAAGCCCCATGCTGTGCTAATTTCCTTACAGTACCCAGTGGATCGCTGCAGACCTCCTCAGGGTCACAAGGCCCGGTGATCAGTTGTTCCACACTGAGGATGTACTTCAGAGAACAGATCCCATCATTTAGCAGCACAATGCTGCAGCTTTGCAGGTCACCAACTAGAATATTTCCAAGGTCCAGGTGCTCCTTTTGTGCCTGGAATTCAAACCCACCATGCAAAGGTCACTGTTACACGTCGAGTGTTAATCGACAACAGTGCAGTGCAAAGGGCTCCCTACTTTGTGTAGGACCTGGCATGCCCTGGGAGATATTGGAACAGGGCTGCAAGGGGCTCAATCCCTCCTCCAAATGCTTTTTCCTACTGTTATTTAGGCTTCTTGCTGGGTAGGATGCAGCACATTCAGGGCTGTGAAGACACTAGCTGGCCAGCCGCACTTGGGACAAGGGCTGAGATATGTCTCCCGGTCCCTCCATGACTGCAATTAGTCCCCCTCTTTCTTGGCTGGTCATCCACTTGTGTACAATTTATAGTGACTAAATACCTCTAAGACATTCCTGCCCATCTGTACAGTGTGATTGACATGGGGCAATGGCTTACAAAGGATTATTTTATTTAGCTCTGGTTCCTTAAGAAACCTGCCAGCAAAAGAAGGTGGCTGCACAGATCAGCAGATAATAGAAGGAAAGACAGATGGATGTGGGCTGGCTACACCACTTTAACAGTTAGGTCCACTACACTTAAAATCGGATTGACAGCAGAACAAATGGAGAAGGAGAGCAGAAAGGACGAGAGGAGAAAGTTGGGCATCCCAAGGAACCAAATGGCTTGCTCAGTTCAGTCTGGAACAGAGGATTTGAGAGTGATCTCAGCAGATTTGGGCAGGTCATGTTTGAACTGGCAGCACGTTTACATCATGCTGGTGCCATTAGGCTGCCAGAATCAGCTCTGTCATCTCCACTGTTAGCAATGTCTGAGAATTTAGCTGTAAATCCTTATTGTTTGTCTCCAGTATAGGTTGTGCAAAAAAAGAGAAGCCCAAGACCCCCATCCCACTCCTACTACCCAGTGGGTTCCAGTTCGTTACCCTGATGGCGCCCAGTGCCCCCTCTCCAACAATCTGTAAGGCATAACGGACACTTTCAGGAGACACAGCTTCTGGGCTTTTCCTCCTCACAAACACCATAGCTTGCAGCAGATACTTGGTCTCCTTGTCAGGAGTAAAAGTCCATGCCTGAGCCTGAAATCACAAGAGGGAAGGAAAGCACTCACAGGAGCTTTAGGCCAGACCCAAGCCCATACACCACAATGACTGCATTCAATGCACCACCTTTTCCTCCATTACAGCTAACCTAATCCTCAACAGACAGCTCCAGAGACACTCACTTCAATCCTCCACCATCTCTGCCAGTGTCAAACGTTAATTTTAGGAATGCACATTCAGATATTCAAAGCCAGGCTGTGGAAATGTGCTAGTCCTTGCCACTCTTTAAGAGTACTCAGAGAACACAGTAGAAGTTTAGTACCTGAATTTACAAGTGGAAGAACAGCAGAACATCATCATAAACTCTCTTATGCTCCCATTTGTTCTCCATCTATTAACATCTCCTGGTGCACAACAAAGTTGCTTCTGTGTTAATGCCCAGTCCCATTCAGGTATCATTATCTAGTGCCTGTTTAGGACCCATTTGGTCCTGTAGTCAAGGAAGATGTGATCATGTTTGGGCAAACCCACATTTTAGGAACAAGCACAACTGCAGATGCTGGCTAGCAACCCAAGCTAAGACACTGACTGGTATTCTCCAACTTTGGTATTAATGACCAAATGATTGGCAGTCCTCACGTTTCTACTCTAAACACTCCACAGCTGTATTGTAGAGAGCAAAATACAAGTTTGGTAGAACCTGAACTTACCATGGCTTCATAGGGCTGGAGGATCCCCGCAGTGGGGCTGACAGACAGGATCTTGCTGTCAGACTGATGGATCTTCCACGTGAAAACCATAGGTAGCCTTGTGCAGTTTTTTATGGTATACATTCGTGTAGAGGAGGTCCCTATAGAGACAGGCTTGAAGTACAGATTCCCATCACCTTCTAAGAGCAAGTGAAGGGACTCCCCACAACTCCAGAGAGCGATCTCCTGTGGAATTAAGGGAAAAGTGATGGACATTAGTCAGAAGTCTCAGCTGACCCCTGGAGGGACCTTGCAAAGATGTTGCTCCTTCCAAGAGAGAAGCAAGAACAACTGAGTCAGAAGGAGGAGGGGAAGGACTCTAGGCTGTGCTGTCAAAGAGGACCCTGAGCATAGAATAGTGCATTCCAGAAGATGGAAACCCAAGGGAACAAGGAGTACAGGATATCTGGCACCACAAGCACCTTCTATCTGCAGTGTTGACCCCATCTTAAGTGCTGAAAATGTTATTTCGTTCCTATTTCCAAAGGGAAATATCCAAACTAACCGTTAGGAGATACACAGGGGTCACAGCGCAAGTCACTGTGAAAAGGAAGGACTACAAGAGAACAAACTTTTCTTACCGTCTTCTACTTCCCTCTCCCTACCTTGGTGTATCCAGGACAAGAGTTCAGCTGCAAAGGTAGGACATGCTGCTGCGAGACTGTGTTAACTGGGTGAGTGAAGAGAAAGAAAATCTGTTGGCCTCCTGGCATGATGTGTCCTGTGTGGGGCTTGACCAAAACAGAGGAACAAGCAGCTTGGTTCGCACTGAAGGTTATCAATGAGGTGCCCGTGTTCAAGAGCAGCATACTGCAGTAGGTATCAGTGTTAAGAGCCACAGGAGGAAAAGTCTGGTGAAGACAAGCAAGAAGGGTTGTTTGCATTGGGTTTAGAAAACCAATTTAAAGAAAAATCCTTTGATTTGTTGAATTCCAGATTACAACAAGCACTACCCTGAGCCTATGGAGAACTCTGTAACTGCCTCTCTTCAGTATGTGTATGGTCTTCTACCTTCCCACAGTGGCTGTCACCTTTCATAGGCTCATGGGACCAATGAAAGTGCTTTATTTATGCAATGCTTTCTGTTCATCCAATAAGCAAGCTGCTTGCTGGGACGTGCAGTCTCTGCATGGATAGTGACCTCCTGGATTAAGAATTCTAGCAGGCTGGAATTTTTTCCAGTTCATGCATATCAGATACAGGCTACATGTCCTGAACTAGCTGAGGAGATTTTCTAAGAGGTTCTCAAGACAATTCTTACTTCCTAGGGTCTGATCTCACTTAACCTCATTGGAACAATACTTTCCTGTGCTACAGGAACAGCAGGGACAGTTCGGAAAAATTCCACTCTACCTTGCAACCACCTCTCTTCCATAAGTGTGCATTCTGTGTGCTGCCCTCCATTTATCTAAGTGCATGCAGAGTGTCTGAGGCACCTGGGAGGGCACTAAGCACCCTTGTCAGTGCCTGCATCCACTTAAACAGAAAGGAAGGAGATCCCAACAGCTTTCCTCTCAGAACTAATGAGATCCTCAGCGCAACCTGACAAACTAGAGGCTGGGAAGCTAATGCAGGAGAAAGAGCATCCTAATTCTCTACCAAAGCAGGAGCCTTCACACCATCAGAAACCACCTAAGCCCCATCTCAGGATGGTGCGATGGGAGACAAGGTAAAAACTTCAGAGGTAAGCACTGAGCATCTCTGTAAAGATCCAAATGTCAACCAGTTACACACCTTGGGAACATCCAGGATGTACTGTGGAATTAAGTGCTCCCGTCCTGCTTCATACGTGTGCGCTCTCAGCCTCACAGTCAGGCACCAGGATGGACAGATGGTGGCATCCTCCTCAATATTGCTGTAGTGTCTCAGCACCTGCAGGCACACAAGAGACAGAACAGAGTGCATGCAGGAAGGGAGCGTGGCAAGGCGTCCTCAAGTGCACGTGTCATCAAAAGCAGCAGTTCGTTTCAATGGCATCCCTGGGACTGAGGAATTGACTTTTTCAGGGAAGAAGGACTGACCAGTACCAGATGAGGAACATGAGTGCTGCTTTCCCAAATAGCTACATTTCAGACCCTAAAGACCACTGAATGACTTTCAAGCAGAAGGACCTACCCAAGCTATTCTGTGATACTACAAGAGTTGCCTTAGGGAAGGAGCGTCTGCAGACACTCTAGTGCAGTTTGAGATAATTGCAGGTGCTAAAGTTAGCATTTAACAGTGAGTCACTGAAAACTGTCATCTATCTTTTACCTGAGCCTAAGGAACACCTGACTCTAATGTTACTCCCAGATATCCTCCACATTGCCTTAGAAGGGAAAAAAAAAAATGCAACAAGAGTAATCAACAGTGTAATCAAGATCTCTCTCACCTACCAGGAAGTTTCTGGGTGCTAAACCTCCTGTAATTGCAGCCTTGTGTGATGTGAATCCCTTACCACAAGGGAGGGGAGGCTACAGTGACACACAGTGCCCTCACCAGCTCTAATTGTGGAGAGCCAAACAGAAAAAACAATTTATTGCCCATCACCCAAGCCACAAAAACCACCCTTGTGCGGGCTCCCATCTATGCTAATAGTGCAGTAATTCACAGTTATTCTTCCTTCAGTGAGGTGTACATTATTTCACATTCACTGAGGGTAAGAGCAAGTGTTACTGTCCATATGCATGAGCTGTGGCTTGCTTTCCTGATTTGTCTTTGCCAAGACACAGATGAAGGAGAAATTTTAACCCAACAGTTTATCAAAACACCAATCAAAGAAGTTAGTAAAGATGACAGCTTTCCAGACTCAAAATAAAAGCTTCAATTTGAATTTTAACTCCCCCAAAAGCCTTTAGCCTGCAGTCTCTTGCCAGGTCCTTTCTAGAAACTAGTCCTAGTAATTACTACTAACCTTGTAGAAGGCAAAACCTTCCAGCTCTGCTGCATAGAGACTGTTGAGTTGAGTGGGCTGGAAAAGGACACGGAAGGCCGAAGACTTCAAAGGTGGGATGTCACAGATTTCAGGGCTCACTCGGAAGGCACTGCCATGGCTTGGAGTCCAGGCAACAGTGATCTTTCCTTTGGTGTGGTTGGTCACACAGAGAGGAAGCGGTTCAACCTTGTGGAGCAGCATGCAGCGACCAAAATCATACTCCCTGGGGCTGACACTAACATGAGGGGGAAACAAGGCCAGGTCGCTGCTTACACCATCATGGAAATATTCAGTTATGGAGTTGGCTTCAAAATATTCCTTGGGAGGTTTGTCTTGAGGGATCTACAGGATGGAAACATCTCAATGTGAGAAGGGAAAGTGTTCCGGTGGGAGACACCAGGCCCTACAGTCCTGATTGCCTTCATGAGCAAGAGGGCGTGCAAGATGCACTTCACTAACAGTTCCCAGGACAGTTCAAAGTTTAGGCTTCAAGGAGACTCTGGTTTGTAAGCCAGTCCTCAATCTGAAGCTACATGAAGCAAAAGAAGACCCTGTGATTGAGTTAGAGCCAGAAAGTGGCTTAGTGGCTGAGCTTGAGTAAAACACAGGTAGTGTTGGTGTGTGCTGGGAATGTTAACAGCAAAGACACTAAAAAAACCCAAACGTCAGTCTGGCACGTGCAAGTCATTCTAGATCTGTCTGGCCTGTGCAACAGAAGCCCAGCATCTGCAGAGAACTGCACGGGAGTATCTTAGATACCAGGGAGAGCAGCTCATACCTCAGGGGGCAGCATGAGGGCTCCCTTTTCATCCACCTGCAACTTCCCATCTTTCAGCATCGCATTCAGGATATCAGGGGGGTAGAAGGTCAGTCCCCTCACCATGTTGGTTCGGTACCAGGAGAGGTGTCTTGCCTGAAGAATGGCTGGCTTAGCTGTGTCTGAATGGCAGGTACCAAAAAAGTCCACATACATGGGTTCCTGGGAAAACACCAGAAAGGATTATAAGAAATACACTGCCTTTCTGTGATTGCTTGGAGAGTTACACCACTCTAGTACATCAGTTCCAAAACCATGCCTGGGAAAGGCTTAGAATCTGCAATGTTAGGCTGCCATTTACTTTATGTCTTGATGGAGCCCAAGAACTTTCTTGAAACTCGCGTGAAAGGCACTCAGTGCACAGCAGTGCAGATAAATTTAATTTAGAGACCTAAATAGAAAGAAACCACTGAGGATGCTCCTTACCCTACCCATAGGCATTACTGGCTGGCTGGCCACATCTGGTGTCTACTGCTGATGGGAACCTGCAACATGGGGATTCTACTCAGCAAGAGCCCAGGACAGATGTCAATAGAAATGCAGTGGGAAGAGATTTCTGGGGGCTACTTAATGAGAGAGGCCAGCCTTGGTGGGTTACATTGGAACAGCCCTCTGAGCTATCACAGTGGTGAAATCACCCTTTGCCTCTCATACCTGATGGTGGACAAGACACACCACTCTGCGGTGATAGCTGATGGGCTGAGTAGGTCGAAAGGTCACCTTCAGCACTAGTGTTGTTGTGCCTTCCAAGACTCCACAGGGACGATCCAAGGAGAACACACTCCCTCTGCTATCAATATCAAACTGGTAATAGGCAGGGACATCTGAGGTGTTGCTGATTTTCAGTGTCTGCATCAAACTTTCCCCAAGATTGATCCAGTCGAAGTCCACAGAATACTGGTGCAGGGACACCAAAGGACCTAGCACAACATGCAAGATAGATCCTGTACCTGTCATGACTCTTTCTGTCAACATGTCACAAGCCACTGGAACTGATCTTCCCCAACCAGAATCACCTTATCAGCAAACACACCAGTCCTAGCAAACAGCTGGATATTCACTTCTAACAGTCTCACATCTGTCTCAAACAAGTATAAACCCCAAACAGTGCACCAGAGACAACCCGGATCCCAGCAGAAGGTAAGTCTATGACTGAAGACTGTGACAGTCCCTAGTCCTTCCCCAAGCACTAGCGCTTCCCGTACAGTACTAAGAAGAAGACAGGGAGAAACAGGGAAGTCTTTCAGTCTGGTACCTTTACATAAGCCAACCACCTTCAGGACGGTCTGCAGGAGGCATCCAGCAGATACGATAGTGAAATAGTCAGTACTGTGCTCTCCTACAGTCTGAGGCTGAAATCGTATGCACAAGACCAGCTTCCCGTTGGCAGGGACAACACCATGGGACACATCACAGGAGAAAACACGATCTCGAGGCAGAGGATCTTTTGCTCTTTCTATCCTACATGGTGCATCAACCTCCAAACAGAAAAGAAACCGGTAAACGGAGGAGCCAGGATAGCTGTGAACGCAGGACCACTCATCAGTGAAGAACTGCAATTTTCAGGAGAGCTGCACACCACCAAGAACATCAAGGCTACTATGGCCCAGGAGAGAAATGCTATGCAAACCTCTGCAACCCTGTCCTGCTGGGGCACTGCCAGCAGCAACCTCCCACCATATGCTCAGAAGTCAGTGGGCTGCAGCAAAATGTCCTGATGATCTCTGGGGTTGGAGTGTTCCTCCTGGTAGGTGGGAGGATGGCTCAAGGTGTCACCAAGGGCCAAAGTAGGCCCTCATTCTTGCCAGGAGATGCTGAGCACTACTGCAGTATGAATAACTACAGTACAACAAAAGAATATGTTTTCCCCACTCCGAAGTTTCAGAGCCTGTGGATGAGCCAGCACTGTGACATCCATGTCAGCAATCTCTGAGTACATCCAGCTTTTAACGGGGCTGGGATGGGCTGAGCTGGCACAGAGAACGAGGTTCTCAAATGCAGCCTGCTTGCCTTTGGGAGCAATTCACCAAGCTGCAGTCCACTGCGGACAGCAAAAGATCCGTCAGCTGCTTGGGACACATGCATGCCAATTTGAGACTGCCACCTGCCACAACTGCCACACAGGCCTGATGGGCTTGTCCAGGGTGGGTGGGAGAGCTGCAGGATGCGATGGACAACAGTGGCTGCCTGATCTGGACCAAGCACAGCAGGAAGAAGGCAGGAACTGCCACACCATGCTGCAAATGGATGAGTTGCTACCACTGTAGCTGGAAGGCAGAGGCAAAGGTGAATGGCCTGGTTGGTACAGGAAGGCTCATCATCTCTGTTTTATTCACATTTCCACTTGGGTTATTTTCACAGCATTAAGGGAAATACTCTGGACCACATATCCCAGGGAAACGTGCCAGCATGCCAACTTCTCACGGGTAGAGATCTCCCTCTCCACATACCACAGACAAGTTGAGGATTTCTACACACTTCTCCACAGTTGTCCCCACTGCCACCGATCCAAAGCACAGCACATCCTGAAACTCTCCAGGCTGTATGCTTTCATCCTCTTCCACTGTGACACACACCCGCAGGAAAGGGTATTTGGCTGTTAAAGGGAATAATATACCGGGTTAAGAAAGAGAGGTGGAATCTCCACCCTTGAATATTCAACGCTCAACTGGACAAGCCTCTGAAAAACCTCAGATAACTCTGAGGCTGGGTCTGCCTTCAAATTTGGCCCTACTTTGAACCAAATAAGCTCCCTTCCAGTCCTAATTTACTAAACTCAGAGTCACATCTTTTGTTTGTCAGTGGCTATACAAGGCATTTTAGGCAAGGACTTGCTAATGAAAACATTGCTTATTCTAGCTTGCATCCAGAAAGTTTTAGAAATTTCCCTCAGGCTTTCTGTCTAGCAGGAACAGACAGGAAAGACTGAGTGCAGATTAAGACCAGGAGTTTCTGGAGGTTTTTGCATTGTGCTGATGAACTCCTCTCCCTTCTTCCTCTCTGTCAACTTAAGCAGGCTCCAGAAATGCTGGTTTGGCCAAAGAATATCACAGGGCATACCGATCACACTTCCAAACTGACAAAAGTACATTAGAGAATTTCACAGGCTACTTTCAAACCGTGGGATTCACTTGCTCATCAGTGGGTCAAGCCAACTGTGGCACAGCTTAAGGGCACAGCACCTCCATGTATCTCTGTGGAATGCTATTCCACAGTTAGGGACGATACACACTTCTTTGAGTGTTAAATGCAAGAAAGACTCACAGACGGCTTTTAGCTGGATAGTCCTCTTTTGTTTCTCTTCACCTCCAAACCAGCATGTTGCTGCCACATCATACATCAGAGCCTCCTTGGGTTGGAAGACCACCTTGACCATGCACTCAGCACCTGGGTTCAGCATGCCGCAGTCAGGAGTCATGTAGAAAGGGCTTGGTGTCTCCCAGGCAAACACAGTATCAAGATCGCTGGGAAATGGAGATATGTTTTAAGTAGATGAACAGATCTTTTGCTGCCTGTGCAATCATGCATAGGCTGGACCTTTCCCAATGGGTTATTCAGTTAGGATGTGAAGCAACCAATGTTGAATGGCAGAATCCCTAATGCGTCTGGCCAAATACGTCATGCTGGGAAGAGATTTGTCTCTAGTCTCTGCAAATGATCTGTTCACACTTTAATGAATCTTAGATGTAATAGCTAAGAACTGTATTAATGGCCATAAAATTTCTCAGCTTCATCATGGGATAGCAAACAAATCAGTGTCAGAATGAAGTATTTGCTTTTCCTGTATCTAAATTTGCTGCCTCTCAATTCCAAATGAACATCTGTTCCTCTGTTATGTACCCAGGTGAGAAGAGATGACTGAGCTATTTTCCTAATACCTCATTCAGCTCTCCAGAACTCCTTTTGCTTGTTTGATTTGTGCAAAGAACATGACATACCACCAGCTTTTTATATTTTATTCTTTCCAAGTTGTGTCTTACTTACCATCCATATCCTCCACCACCCTCTCAGTCAGCACAAGTGATTTCTCTAAGGGGAGAATTAATCGCTTGACATGGTTTCTAGCTGATACCTTGCTCTGCTTAAGGTACATGTGCCCTCTGTCCTTTCCACCCTCCTACTGCATCAGCTGACTGCTTTGGGGAGCACAGGCTATTTTCCAACTAGGAAAGGTTTTTTAGCTGTCACTGTAAATGGTTGGAAGTATACCTCCTTCTCGCCTGGGAACTTCTTCCCTGCACTCCTTTCTATAATACTGCTTGAATTACTGTTCTTACCCTTATTAAAATAAGGCAGTCCTTGGTAACTGGGAGCATCTTTGCTCCTAAATGATGACTCCAAGCCGTGGAATACTGCCACTGCTTTGGGCAGCTCCATGAACCTAAGAGCAGGCACTGGAGAGACTCTCCAACTTCTGCATTGCCTGCCTCCCAACCAAAGAGGTCAGCTCGAGCATTGGCAACTCCACTGCCATCCCTATGGCATTCCTGTGCTGAGGGAAGAGAGGCCAAGTCACAGAAAGACTAAAATGTTTCCAGCTGGTAGCTCATCCTTCCCTGCTCACACCGGGCAGCCTGCCTTTAGAAGCTCAGGCCTCTCCTGTGGATGTTCTCCGTGGAACACCATGCTGATCCTCACCTGTTTCCTGTGTATGAATGTTTCTCAGCATATACTGGAAACAGACAGATGTCAGGTGCCAAGGTGTGCCCACAGTGAGATCTGACCTGTACTACCATTTCTGCTGTCACTTCAGAGGAGCCAGAGGTCTGCTGCCTGCTAAGGCAGACATCAGTTCTAACGACAACTGAAATGAGCTGCATTTATCGGAGAGTCCAAGAAGGTACCAAAATACCTGACAAAACAGAGAGTCTACCTAGCTGTGTCTCACTCACCCAGTGTTGCGCATAGGGAATGTTGTCTCCGTGACATTGTGGACAGCACAGATGGGCAACTGGACAGTGGATGGGAAGGACAGACAGGAAACTGGAAGCGTAGCATGCAGGGTGACAGAGAACTCACCCTCAGCCTTCTTAAAGCAGATGCTGTCTTCATACTCCCTCTGCACAGAAAAGCAAGCAAAGACAGCAGTTAGATTGGCTCCATCTAGTAGGTACCGCAGCTCCACTCATGAACATCCACCACCTTCACCCCTGCAAGAGTGCTAGAAAAAAAAAAACAACAAACCAGTGACAGAGGCACAAAGGAAGGCTTCTGTGCAGGGGAGAGCGTATGAAGCACCCAAAAAAGGCTGAGTAAGGCAGTGAATAAGGTACACAGGCATACTCCTCACTCTGACAGGGAACACACAAATACCCTCAGGGAGAGCAGTTGAAGACCACATTTGTTTCAGGTGATTTGTTTTGACGCAGTTAGATTTCTTTCAGTGTTTTCAAGATCCCAATTCAGCTTAAGTGAAGCATGTACAACCTCTCCTCGAGCTCCACAGGCACAGAAATATTAGTCTTTGATTAAGTGCTTTGTCAGCGGATAAAACACAACTTAAAGTTGCAGCGTTGACAGCACTGTGTACAAAGAGCCCCAGGACATCTGCTTAACCAGCTAAGATAGAAGGAATTGCAAGATACGTGTCTTCTGTGCTCCCCAATTGTCACGTCTCCTGTGTACCACTTATACAGGTAAGGAGAGACCTTGGGCACTGCAGCACACACAGTACTTGCTCTCTCTAAGGAAGGGAGCTTCCTGGTCTAGGGATTGATGTGCTGCAGACAAACTATTCACTGAAAATGGAACAAGGCCAGCAGCTTATTTCATAAAGGGAACACTGAACAGTCATCAGAAAACCATGATACTAAGAGAGCAGAGAGATCATCCGCCCGATGGCCACGCTCTATGAATAGGACTGAAATACATATCAAAGACATACAGCTGTGGACAAAAGCCAGAGATCAACACTCAGCCAAAACAGACATGAGGAACAAGCTGAAAACCAAGAAAAGGGGCTGGGTAAAAAGAACTATTGCTGTTAAAAATAAAGCTTAAAGAAACCCACCCCATCCAAAAGAAGGCAGGCCCTTGAGATATATCTTACAGAAAATTAGTAGCCCTTCAACGTACAGCCTTTGGGGTCTTCTGTAAAAAAGCAGAGAGTGAGTCCCTCAACCCAAGTTTCTGCACTAAAACCACCCAGCTGATGTTCCCTGGGATCAAACCAGGTGTGGACAGTTCAAGCACTTTGTCTTACTGATTTCATGGCCAGAAGCAGCACATGAAAAACTGGGAATACTTTTTGTGAGGATTCCTCTTGGAACTACTAGCAAACTCTGCAGAGAAGTCAGGGGTTAGGGCTCCCTCAGGTGATGAAGATGTGGGGAGAGCAGGGAGGTCACGCTGTCCAGTCTTTCTGTGCTAGAACCTTCTGTCATGAACACTGAGAGCTGTTTTGATGTTGCCACATTACCTTTTCAGTAGGCCGGAAAATGATGGGCAGAGTTAAGGACATACCAGGGCTCAGAGTGATCTGCTGTGGAAAAACAGTGAGGAAGAATCGCGTAGAAGGACATCTAGATAATGAAATCAAAACAAGAGAATTTTGTCTGAGGGCATACAGCTGTTGTTAAGTTAGACAGCAGAAAAGAGAATAAAGAATCAAAAACTCCAAACCCCACAATTAGAAACACTTTATGTGCCTGACCCTAAGGGTACCTTGGTAGCAAATCAGCAGAAACAGGGGCAGAACCCAGGTGTCCTGGACCCCCGTTCCCAGGTCTAAGTACCTATCCCTTCCTTGAACAATATTTTACATTCCCAGGCCATGCAGCATAAGCAAAACACATTGCACAGAAACATCTGAGTTTCAGAGCAGGGAGGGTCACAGGGAGTGCTGGAGTGGCTCAACATCCAGTGGGACTCCCGGGAGCAATAGTTTTAGGACACACTAGTGACTGGCTGGCATACATCCACAATTAAAATCTCACTAGACTGGAAATGCCTCACAGACAGAGGTATCAGCAAAACAGAATTTACAAAAAGGCATTTCATTTAAAATACTTCTGCCAGGAACAAGGGCTGTGCTTCTGAATTAGCAGGTTTCTGTGCTGCTACATAAGTGTGCATGTGCTGTCTCCAGCACATAGCCCAAGGGGAGAGGGGGCAGACGAATCCAAGGAAAGGAGCTAATGTGACTGATAGAGCGGGAGGGATGAAGATGCACTAAAAGTGTGAGGAGTGCAAAGAAGAAAGAAACTTCCCACGCACCTGTAGCTCAGCTTCTGGGTTTTCTCATGAACATTTTTCAAGATCAGATGTTTGATCATCTCTTTTCCAAGTTCCCAGCCATGCCACCTCAGTGTCTCAACCACCTCAATGCCCCAGAATACGCCTTTCTTCTTTGCCTTTCTTGCAGACAGCTGAGGAAGTTGCAATGAGGACATTAGCACTTTGGGAGCGGCGGGGGGAGGAGAAATCACTCAAACAGCTGTTTCTCTAAGCTAAAAATCTCTGACTCCGGCAAAAAGGCAGGAGGGGCCACCCTGCGGCAAAGCTCCAGGATTCACTAAAAGCCCTGCTCCAGGAGTCCAGAGGGGACACCTCCTGGCCACAGCCCAAACAACAGATACCAAAGGATGTCATGAACGAGGGAAGCAAAGGCTAAGGGTTTTTTTTTGTTTTTCTCCTCTGCCTGCCCTGCCAGTAAATCCACCCATGACAATATCACCCTTTGCTCCACTGCTCACCTTCCTGACACAGCCACAGCACAGCTTCCGCAAAGTCTCAGGGCTTTGGGGCTTACCATGTGCCTGAGCAAGCATCTGAAAAACAAGAGGAAAAAGTCCTCATGCGTGCTGCTCCTGCACTCAGACAGTCTTTGCTGCCGAGACCTGGGTGCTCCCAGGTATCACGGAATCACGGAACCTTTAGAGTTGGAAGGGACCTCTAGAGATCATCTAGTCCAACTCCCCTGCTAAAGCAGGATTGCCCAGAGCACATCACGCAGGACTGCATCCAGGCGGGTCTTGAAAATCTCCAGAGAAGGGGACTCCAATGACTCCACTTCGGGCTCAGGGTGCCAAACCTCCTTTCAGGGGCTGCAGTGTCCCTAGCAGCGTCCCCATTTTGCCAGCTGAGTCCACCCCTTGCCACAGACCTCTCTGCCCCCAGGTTGCCGCAGCCCTGTGCTCAGCAGTTCCCTTGGCACCCATCATAACCCCCACCTCGCTCACAGCACAGCCCCCTGTGGCAGAGCTCTCCTTGGGCCTTTATAGCTCAGCCCACCATAGCCCCACAGAGACCACTATAGCAGAGCCCTGTAGCATTGCCTGGCCCTCTAAAACGCTCTGTGGCACGGCCCTGTTCCCTACAGCTGCCTGGGGCAAGGCCCAGTCCTTTATAACCCCACCCGACCCCCGGGGCAGAGCCTGGGCCCTATACCACCGCTGCCCCCCGGGCCTGCCCGGCTCCCTATAGCACAGCCCGGCCCCGAGAGCCCGGGCCACCTCGGTCCCGGCAGGCCCCAGCCCGGCCCGGTCCCGGCCGCTCAGCGCCACGGGGCCCCGGCCCGTGTTGCCATGGAGACCCAGACGCGGCGGCGGCGCCTGGAGCAACGACGGTGGCCGGCTGGGGTCAATCCGCGCGCTGGCAGCGGCGGGAGCTGCCGGCGGCCGCCACCAGGAGGCAGCAGAGAGACGCGCAGAGCGGGGGAAGGCGGCGGGGGGGCAAGCG
>VXBH01007493.1:217557-247099 GCA_013400035.1 Rynchops niger
CAGATGTAGGAGCTCAGGGGATGCAGGGGTGAGATGGAGGGCTGCAAGGGGCAGATGGAGGGGCTCAGGGTACGAGGGGTCAAAATGAAAGGGATGCAGGGGGCAGGTGGAGGGATGCAGGGGGCAGATGGTGGGGTGGGAAGCAGTACAGGGGTATATGGGGACCAGGAGGAGGTGGGGGAGTTCAGGGGCAGGGAGATGGAGAGGAGCAGGTGGCAGACTAAGTGGTGCAGGGGATGCAGGGGTGCAGGAGAGAGCGTGGGGGAGAGGGGTGATGAGGATGGTTGTAGAGGAGGGAGACAGGCACAAAGCTTCGTGGGCTGACGGGGTGCTGTGAAGTTTGTGGGTGCGCAGGATGGGTGGGTGAGGAGGCTGTGGGGCTAAGAGGTGGGGATGCTGGAGGAGGGGCAGGGGGTGAGCCGGTGTGGGCTGCAGCAGGCTGGAGAGGACTGGCATAGGGATGGGGTGGCACTTTAACGGGGCCCGGTCACCCCGAGCTCCTTGGAACATTGGTGACACAAATAACAAGTTGTGATCGTTGCCAAAAGAAGTTATGGGGCCAAGACTGGCAAAGGGGCAGAGGGACACAGGCCAGGGAGCCCTGGCTGCACGAGCCCATCATGTACCCCGGGTATCATTCCCATGGGGCACCACCACAGCCGTGGGTCACTCCTGCATCTTCCCAGTGCCCTGGATGTCCCTCAGGGACAGGGGGACCCTCGTGTCCCCGGAGAGCCCCTCTGGGGTGCACAGGCAGCAGCGTGGCGGAGAGCAGGGCTGGCCACGTCCCGCAGCGTGGGGAGGGTGCCAGGGCAGAGGCAGGAAGGAGATGCAGCTTTAATGGCATTTGTCGGTGTTTACAGCATGAGTCATCCAGCTAAGCAGCCATAAATCAGCACCCCAACTCCTCCGGCATCAATCGTGTCCCCTCCTCTGTCCCCCCAGCACTGGATGAGTGCCTGGCTCCTGCAGAAACAACCTCATAAATAACAGCAACAAAACAAACGCTTTTGCAGCCACGAAGGGCCCGTATGCGCCAGGCGAGAGATGAACGCCTCCCATCCATCACTTTAATGGTTGTACTCTGGAAATTAAACCTGTCATGGCCCATCAAGGTGAACGCTTTAAGTCTGTGACATCCCTTCAGCTACCCACCTCCTTCCTGGCACTCTTCTTTGTTGCTTTCCTTCTCTCCTTTTCCTCTCTGCCCCTGCCATCCCTGTCCTCCCCATCTCACCCCTGCTGTGGCGTGCCCAGCTCCAGCCTGTGGTCTTCTGCATGCTCCCCCACCGCTGGAGGACCAGGTTGTACAGTGGGTGATAGGTGTTTTTAGCCCTGAGGCTCCTGCAGTCATGGGCTGGCATGTGCCAGCATCTCAGACCCTGGTCCTGGATGCCTGCTAAAGGGACACAGCTCCCCTGGGGTCTCTCCTGCCCTGCTGTCCCCACAGAGCAATGACAGGGAATTGGGTACCATCCTTTCCTTCCTTCCCCCTCCCCTCCTCCTTTCATTCCCTCTCTTTCCCCTCACCTCACCACCTCCGCATTTATTCCTCTCCTGTTCCATGTTATTCCAACCATTGCAGGCTCCTGGAACCTGCCTTGGCTCATATCTCACCCCTTGGAGCAAGGGCTGCACCCTCACCAGGATCAGAGCTCCCCCTCGGGTAGTGCCAGGGGTCAGGACACCTCCTGCGTGGGCAACGGAGCACTGCTGTGCCCTGGGCTGGGTTGCCTGGGGACAGGGGACCTGGGCACCAAGGATGCCACACACCCAGGGGGAAGCTGCTGAGCTGCCAGCAGCCACTGCGGGTCACTGTCACCTCACACAGGACTGTTGTCCGTCCATCCGTGCATCCATCCGTCCATGCATCCATCCCTCCCTCCCTCCCTATGCTCCTCTCTCCCGTCATCTGCTTCCCCTTTTCATCCCTCTGTCCCAAAAGTATCGCATCTGTCCCCACTGCCAGCCCTGCGAGGTGTGACAGCCCCGCATCAAGGCTTACCTGTCCCATCCCTCGCTGACCGGCTGACGGAGGTGACCCGGGGCTCCCCGGGGGCTGCTGACCCTCGGTGGCTCCCACCCCCACAGCAGGTCCCGGGGGCAGGCCGCCCCCCCTGCCACCCCTGGACAGGGAGAAGAGAGGAAGGGACAGCAGGACGTGGGGCAGGAGGGAGAAACCACGGGCTACCTGGGGCCAGGGCATCCCAGCCCAGCCTGCCCAGCTCCTGCAGCCTCACATGCACTGGGGTGGGGAAGCTGGGGCTGATGTGTGTGTGGAGAGGCTGGGCATTGCGGGGCTGGTCCCTCTGCCTGCACGGCTATTTCAGCATCCCCAAGGGGTGTCCCAGAAAGCATGCAGGGAGGTCTATAGGGTCTGCCAGGACCGTCGGGCATCCTGAGGACAAGGACAGCCTGCTTGCTTAGGGCGGACAGGGCTCAACCCTAGTGCTTCTAGGGAGGTGACAGAGAGTGTCTGTTGCCATCCTGCTACCAGGTGTTGATTTGAGCCCAGCCAGAGTGAGTAGAGGATCATGAAATAAGCCCAGAAAGGGACTGAGGGGGGTTCAGACGTCACCATGGGAAAAGGGGGGCTCATCACAGCATTGAGCCCTCACAAACAGCCTGAGCACCACCCTAAACCCAGGAGGGTTCCATCCCCACCTCGCTTCAGGGCGATGCAACCAGTGCAGCCAGGCTGATTGCAACATGGAAAACAGCACCACTGCATTAGCCAACTAATCAGCTCTGCTTTGCAAGGCTACTTAATTTTGCCCAGCAAAGTGCAGACCCTACCAGGGATGCTACAGGCGCAGGAGGAGGCAGGGCAGGCTGGCACGCATCCTGGGCATCCTCTTTCACAGCCCTTCATGCTGCCAAGGGGAAGGGCAGCTGGCATCACGCAGGGACGTGCTGCTCCAGGCACTGTCGTATCTGTGGGGAAGGGGCAATGCACCATCGAAGAAGGGTGCAGGGTCTGTCCCCTCCAGCTGTGCCAGTGGGCTGCCAGCTGTCTGAGTCTGCTGTCCCCACCCGGTTCCCCAGGGACCCCGGCAGGGCAGTGTGGTGGCAGGAGAGGGGCAGAGCCTCCTGTCCCCTAAGGAAAAGCACAGGCATCCGGATAACAGCTTTATAGGGGAGGGATGTGGGGACTCCCCCAGATACACACAGAAGAATAATTACGAGTTAAATAGGATCCAAACACACATAAGTTAAAGGGTGGCAGGTGCCCTGCAGCCCCCCCTGCTCCACCTGGGCACAGTCTGTGTCTGCCAGCAAAGAGACCCCCAGCACCACAGCCCAGACCCTCTCCCCGGCCGCCTCCTTCTGTCTTTCACAACACAGAGCCGATCTTCCTCTCCGTAGCGCCCATCTCATCCTCCTCCTCTTCTTCTTCCTCCTCAGCCCCCGAGCAGGAGGAGTCCGGGCTGTAGCCCAGCTCGGCAGTGCCATGGTGCAGGAAGCCCGAGCTGGGGCTGTGCCCCATGAACTCGGGGCTTTCAGCAGCCTGTCCCTGGGGCTCGCCGGGCAGCAGCTTCTCGCAGGCTTTGCCAAGCCCTCGTTGCTTCTCGGCCTCCACCTGAGCTCCCTGCTCCTTGGCTTTGCGGCTCCGCTTCCACTTCATGCGGCGGTTCTGGAACCAGATCTTCACCTGCCGAGGGAAAGCCCCTAGGGCAGAGTGTGTCCCCCTCTCCCCACTCACCCCCTAGCCTTCCCTGCATTGAGGGCGCCCCCCAAACATCTTTGTTGGGGGGCATCCCATGGTGCTGCAGGTCTGTTTGAGGAGGCTGAGGGTGTCACGGGGACAGGAGTACTCGTGGGGCTGCTCCCTTCCCCCTGCCCAGCCTCTGTGGGGAGGGGTTGGGGATAGAGGGGACTATCAATCGCCCAGGATGCCCAAGGACATGAAAGGGAAATTAAAAGAGGAATTTCAACCCCACAAAAAAAACCCCCACCCTCCTCATACAGTGCACGGAGGGATGGGAAGGCTCTGAAATCTAAGTTGGGGGTGCCAGGTAAAAAGAGGAGCAGTATTTCTGGGGTACCCTTCACAAGGGCTGAGCCTGAAGCCCAGCTGGCAGGTCTCTGCAGGAGATGCCCTGGGAAGAGGTGCTGACTGGGGCAGTAGGTGTGGGGCTGATTGCAGCATCAGCATTGCCCATGACCTTGACTTCCCCCCATGTAGTGCAGCGCCCCCACCTCCCTGTCTGATGGCCGGTGTCATCCTCCATCCCCCCCAGGACCCAGGTACCTGCGTCTCGGTGAGCATCAGTGACGTGGCCACCTCAAAGCGCTTGGGTCTGGACAGGTACTTGTTGAGCTTGAACTGGTTCTCCAGCTCCAGGAGCTGCTGGCTGGTGAAGGCTGTGCGGGGCCGACGGCACTTCCCCATCAAGCCAGACTGCGGGGATGCTGCAGGGCAGACAGCAGGCAGGGGTCAGGGGACAGTGGGGCTGGGGAGGGGGGCGGGGGACGACATCTCCTCAGCAAGCCTGGGATGAGAAGGAAGGCGAGCGTCTCTTCCATCGTCTCCCGCCCCAATAATGGCTTTATTGCCTGCCAGCAAGATACGTTATCAGGCCTCGGTGTGCAACTGGGATCAGTCCCGTGACTGAAATTAAACCTCCTTTTTTATTGCCGGGCCGCACAGGTGGCTGCCCAACTGCCAGGGGTTGCGGCGGCAGGGCTGCCCCTGAGCCCCACTATCTCCCCCGCAGCCCTTGAAGGCAGCGCGGCGCTGGATCAGGAGGCAGCAGGAACAAAGGGACCTTTGNGGTTCAGTTTTACTGCTTCTCCCAGCACCACAGCGGCAATCACACCCAGAGGTTTGCAGCTGGGAGTAAAGTGCCAGAGCAGCACTGGGTGGGTGGGCATTAATGGGAAAGGTCCTTGGCACATCACTGCTGCAGTGCCTTGGGGAAGGAGACGGAGCATCATGGCCACAGAGACATGCCACGCTTGGCGAGGGTCACTCCGGCTCGCCCTCTTTGCAGGGCATGGGGCATCACCCACGTTATCTCCCTCAGATTCCAGCTTTGATCCCAACCTGCCCATCTCCTGAGGCGTCCACCAAGCCCTTCACAAACACAGCGGTGACGCACGAGGCAGGAATTTATGAAGGAGGCATTGACTGATCATGATGCGGGTTTGATCCCAAGTACCTGGATGCTGGGTGGGACGGGTCAAATAGGCAGAGCCCAGGCTGGGCTGGGGATCTGCAAACTCCACGTCCAAGCAGGAATGGACACAACCCCTACTGCACCCACAGCCCCACTGTGGCAGGAGAGACAGCCCGTGGGACCCACCTTCCAGCCACTGGCCAGTTAAACTAGGGACTGAATAGAGGCAGGCTGTGCTGATGGCTCTGACACACACAGAGTGCATCATTTTGGACACAAGACATAATCAAGGCTAAAACCAAATAAGAGGCTCAAAGGATTGACAGGACAAATACAAACGCCAGATGAAAGATGGCTCAGCCCTGCAGAGCTCGGCCATGGCTCTGGCCATACAAATCCTTGGCAGATATATGGGACCAATGCTAAGGGGAGGAGGTGCCATGGGGACGAGCATCTGCAGGGATGGGGCAAGCCCAAGCTAACACCCCTTGCAGCTCCTCAAGGGAGAAGGCCAGAGATGCACCAGAAAGAACCAGAGGGGAAAGTCATTCAGTCCAAGTTGGTGGGGAGCTCAATGCAAATCCTCCCCAGCCAGCTCCCGGCAGATGGAGGGCTCCAGCGCCCAGGAAGCACCCTTTGCTGCAAGAGACAAGAGGGTGCACCAGGGCACCCAGTGCCTCAGCCCCTTCCCGAATTGGGGGCTGCACTGAGTGGGCTGGCTGTACTGGGTCTGAGCAGGTCCTCTTTCTGGGCATGGTATACAGAGGATGCTTTGGGGAAAGAGAAGGGAAGAGGATGTGCCCAAATCCCAGCATCCGGTAATCCGTGACTTTTATGTTTTCTGGAGCCAGAGGCTGTTTTGCCAGGGGTGAAGAAACATCCTATATATTCCCAGCCTGAATTCTCCAAGCCAAAGCAGAGAGCCTGGGCCCCAGCTCCTATGGCACTGCATCCTGGCTCTGGGGACCACAGGAATCCTTCAGACCACCCCGAACGGCTCCTCTGTGCTTCCTCCTGCAAGGCCAGATGTGGCCAGACTGAAAACAGATGTGGGAAGAGTGGACGTGGAGAAGTGAGTCTCAGCCCCAAAAGCAGGGGGAGTTTGGTCTGTCCAGCTTCAGAGGAGACTGGAAGACCGTTTGCTTTAACAACGCCCCCCCCACAAGGGACTCGCTCTTCCCCAGGTAAGATGCTGGGGACTGCTTGGTCTATCAGGGAAAAGAACATAAAGTTTGCCCAAAAGCCAAATAAATCCAAACCCTCTGAGGTGTTGTCATGCAGTTCAAGCCACCAGCAGTCCAAAGCCCAGCTTATACAGGTATGGCTGGCCACCTAACCTGTCACCTCCTCTGACAATACACCCTTCATCAGCCACTATTATCCACCACCACTGCTCCCCACGGTGACTTGTTCAAGATTCAGCCCACAATCAAGACAGGGTGAGCCCAAACCAGCACAGCTTTAAGATCCACCTGACTTTCAGCCACCCACAGCAGCAGCTCAGTGTGGACCTGAACACCAACATTTCTGGCCTCAGACATGCCGTCAGCTTCCTTGAAAGGCTCTGGCTCCTTTGTGGGGAGGCTATGGAGGAAGAGGGTCTGCAATTTCTCACCGGGGAAGGAGCAAAGAGAGGAGGAGGAGGAAGTGGAATATGAGGTAGGTTCCAGTTTCCCATGCAAAGAGGAAACAATGTCTTGTGGCCGCTGGTAGCTCCAGCCTGTCCTGTCAGTGTTTGGTGGAGTCCCGTCCTCCCCTGTCCTGTGACAAGTCGTCACATGGACAGCATCTTCCCAGGGGATGCAGAGGGAGCATGCCTCAGGGCTTGCCTCCCCAGGTGCCTGCCAGCTGAGCTATGAACCCATCTCCATCACAACCACCATCCCAAAGAAAGAATAACCCTTCAGGAAGGCTCTTCCCCTTATGCAGCTCCTACCAGAAGGCCACCAACTGCCTCAGCGTCACACCTTTGATGGCCAAAGGATTTCTTGTCTGCCCAGCCATCTCCTCCAGAGCTACATCCAGGATCTTAGCTTGTCTTAATATCTCTTCAACCTGGTAGGGCTTGAACCCCCTGATGGGTGCCCAGCATCTGGCTGCAATATCAGTAAATAAAATGCATGACCTGGAGCCGGGAATGCCCTCTGAGTCTGAGGCTGGGAGCTCCAAAAGGCAGCTGCCTCCTGGATAATTAGATAAAGCTTATAAAGAATTGTTGGTTTATTTGATACAGTTCCGTCTACTTGATAACAAGGGTAATCCTAGGTTGATATTAACCCACTTGGTTTTAATTTAATTTGTTTAGCTATAGTTCACTTAACTTTGTGGGCTAGCAGATAAAAGAGGAAATTAGCACTCTGTCTGCTTTGGAGGTGTTTCTCCAGATGTCAGGGCTGGGAGGGGGAGAGGTGGTCTCACCAGCATCGGGGCCATCACCAGAGGCTTCTCCTGGCATGCTGGCAGTCCTGACCATTGTCCATGGGGCAGCATGTGTCAGGGCACTTCCTACCTCTTCTAGTCCCTTGCTTGCTCCACCATTGACCCCTGACTGCTGCTTGCCAGCTGTTTTCCAGCCCGTGTTCCCTGCTGACACCACACCACTGTTCACCTGGTGAGCCTTGGAAGGCATTGCTTTTTGAAACAGTTTGCTGTGACTTCTTTTGCCCAGCCTGCCAGCCAGCTCTCCACCACTGTGGGCAGGATCTGGCCTGGGCTCCTAGCCATCAAAGCGGGTGATGCAGACAAGCGGTGTCCCAGCGAAGCTGTCTGAGCACCAGGTCCCCAGTGGGGAATCCTTCCCTCTTCCTGAGAACCTGCAGCTGTTTGTCACCACTCTCCGCTCCTACAGCTCTCTTCCATGACAGGTCTCTATGCTTGGCTCACACCGTCACACTGCATTTCTACACTGCTAGCCAGGGCAAATAAATCACAGCTCCCAGAATTATTGACAGGCATAGCACCCTGGTGCCAAATGCTACCCCTGTGAGGTTCAGGAGATGCTCAAAGCCCCAGGACAGGGATCCCACCTGGCAGCAGGGGAGCCCTGGGCAGGCAGCATCCCACCGGCTGCAGTGAGGGCAAGCCCACTCCTGCGTCCATGCCTTCCTACCCAGCCCTCTTGCTCCGCATTGCAGCAGAGGCAGCCAGGCGCTGGCTGCGGCTCCGTAGAGGCAGCTAGCAAGGAAGACACGGCAGCAGGAGCACTTCTCTGAGCAACCCCAGCAGCCAAGCCCAGGCCAGGTTCCTAAGGGTACCCACTGCCTCAGACTGTCTTCCCAGCATCCCACCTCCCCCATACATGGGTGAGAGGAGGGCGAGAATGTGCGATGCATCCCCATGGAGCTTGTGGCTCCAGTTCAGGGATTGTCCTGCTCCTTCCCGCACCCAGACCATCCCCCGGAGACCAAACTAGCCTGTGCCTGCAAAACACCTCTACACAGGCAGCTAAAGAAGGAATTCATGACTTAGTCCTGGAATCTTCCATACATAAATCACAAGGGTGAGCTCTCTGGGATGCCCCATATCATGCCCTAGGAGGCTTTCAGTAGCATCTTTCTCAAATATCTGCCCACTGCTACCCAGAGAGCTAAACATCACCAGCAGCATGGACACTTGTGCTCAGTCACTCTGGAAAACTTCAGCCAGGAAGATCTGTCCATCTGTCTAGGCTGGGTGATGGGACAGAGCACCCAGGATCCACAAGCAGCTCAGGAGCCCTGTGTCAACCATGGGAGGCCCACCACCCTCCTCAGAGAAACGAGGAAGGGCTTGGCAGCATGTCCTAGGCAGGATGCAGGTGCCCCTTCCTGGCCCTGCATAGCCACGCCACTGTCCCCATCCCCACACCATGGCCAGCACACTGGGGCAATATGAGCCCAGACACAGCCATAACATGCAGCTGGGGCCAGTCCTGGTGACTACAGGGACAAGGCATGCTGCAAAGAAACCTGCTTTTGTAGCTTGCACCGAGCCCCCAGGAGGAAAGGCACACTTGAGAACCCAAATGTTCCCAAAGGATCTGAAGATGGACAAGGAGCAGGGTCTGATGACACAGTCTACATAGCGGTGAAAATTGCAGGAGAGAAGGACCAGGGGAGCAGGACCGCGGGAGAACAAATATGAAGAGGAGAATAGACCCTAAGCTGAGCATAAGTCCCTCAAGTCAAGAGTGATGTTCGTGGGGAGGGTATAGGCAAGTAAAGCAGTTGCAAACACACAAAGCTTCATCATTCTGCTTCAGGGAGGCATTAGCTCAAGACATTTGGAAGAAAACCCTGAAAGCAGTCAGGATGGAAACCTCTCTCAGAGGAGATGGAAGCAGCTGGGCTGTGTAGTGGGGGAAGG
The DNA here is from genome assembly GCA_013400035.1 of Rynchops niger. Taxonomy (NCBI): domain Eukaryota; kingdom Metazoa; phylum Chordata; class Aves; order Charadriiformes; family Laridae; genus Rynchops; species Rynchops niger. The sequence continues at coordinate 227,022 of VXBH01007493.1, forward strand.
AGAAGGCTGAAAGGGACCTACAGACACTCCTTGTGAAGACCAGGCAAGCAAAGAGAACGGAGAGTGATTTGCTATGTTTGGCACGACAAATTTTGAGAGAAAACTTGAGCAAGAAAAGCTTCATGGCAGGAAAATTCCTAAAGTACTAAACCAGACATCCTGAGGAGAGACAATCCCCACTGCAAAGAGCTCCCCAGAACCGGGAACAAACACCTCTTGGCTCCGATTTAAAAATCTACAGCTTTTGCTGCATCCTTATAATACCTTCACATGTCTCCTTTGCCTCTACTCTGCTTTGGGCTCTGCAGGGCCCTGTGCACCAATACATGGGTCAAAAACTGCTTTTCCTCCCCTGGGCTCTCCCAGGACCCCAGCTCAGTGCTTCCCAAAAGAATCGTTGACATGCTGTTCCCATGCATCCTAGCACAGCCCAAAAGCTCCCTCCACAAGCTGTTCTCATGCCCATGATTTGCGATTTGACTCCTTCTAACAGGGGTTTGGAGACATGCAGCTCTGGAACTGATCCTGCACTTGAAAGGGGTGTGTCTGATACACAAAACTCTCTCCATTATCCCAGCCAGAAGTTGAGCTCAGGGCACAGGGGCAAGTACAGCGGTGTGATCCCACTGTGGTGAAACACAGCCCTGCATGAAGTTACCTGGATGCTGAGATACACTAACAGACCCAGACCCTATGAGGACAACGTGGCCTCTGCAGAGGAGCGGGAAGATGTTTCACCACCAGCAAATAAGAATTTCCCCTCTGTTCTTAATGGTAGGTGTGAAGAGTGCACACAGCCTGTAGCACCAGAGGCTTGTTCTACACCCACGCCACCACCACTTCACAGCTGCATCTGTCTTACAGTCCACAGAGATCCAAGGAAAGGGGGAGCAGCCTGGGGTGGGGAACTGCCTCTTTGCCTTCAGCCTGCACCAGTTTAATTTGAGGAAGAAGCAATGAATGTGGTTTCATATTAATTCTCCTTTTTTTGTTGTTGTTATTCATCCAACCAGTTTATTAATTAACTAACTTACCCAAACATATTTTTTTTTCTTTTTCTTTTTTTTTTTTTTTTTTAATGGGCTCCCTGGTTATTAAGATAAACTCAGCTAACCAATTCGGATACACTGCTGGGGGTTTATTAACAAGCCACTCGCAGTTTATTGCCCACTGGCCCCATCTTTGTGGCCACCAGAACTCCACTCTCCCCTAGCACAGGGCAGTGTCCGGGCCACCCTGCCAGGGGTGCCAGTGACAGATCCCGGTGGGACAAGAGCCTGGAGCCGGTCCTTGCGCAGGACCCTCCCCACCGGTGGCGCAGCATTGCAGTGCGGGATCCGGTGCCTGTCGCCAGCCTTGGCAGTGCCCACCGTGCAGGGGCTTTGCGGGGAGCCGGACCCCTCCTTCTATGCCAGGAGAGCCCGGGACTCGGCTAGAGCCGAGCACACTGCCGGGCTGCCCGGTTCCTACGGCTCCCGCCAGCACCGGTCTCACCAGACCGGCAGAGCCGACTCCTCGCCCCACAGGAGCCGAGCGCGGCGGCGGGCAGGGACCCGGAGCCCCGTCCCTTCCCGGGGCCGGATCCGGCCGCGCATCCCTCCGTGCCCCGGCGGGCGGACCCCGCCGCAAGAACCCGGGCGGGTTCGTTCCCAACCACACCGACCGGGATTTATTCGTTTTTTGGAGCCGGTTCCCGTCGTCGCTTCGTTATTTTCGTTTCCTTTCTGCCGCGGCGGAGCCCAACGAGCCCGAAGCGGCCGTATGGGGGCGGCGCGGCTGGCCCAGCCCGGGAGCGACTCTGCTCCACCGGCACCGGGGCGGGCAGTGCCCCGCGGGGCCGTCCCGCAGCACTGGGCCGGGGCAGGGAGAGATTTTGCCCTTCTGCTCGGGTTCCCTCAGCCCTCGGAGGTCTCCGGGGCGCTGGTCTTACCCCTCCCTCCCCGTGAGATCCCCCGGCTGGGGAGCGGCTCCAAGCGCAGCAAGAACCCCGCATTGGGGTCAGCCCTGAAGGCTCGACGCCCCCGACGGGCTACCGACATGAACCGTCGGGGAACAGGGAAGGGGCAGCCTCAGAGACCCTCATCCCCCCCGTCGCCGAGGGGATCTGCACCCTTTTGTGCCGGCGGGGGTCGGGCATGGCAGAGGCCCACGACCCCGGGGGTAGGAAGGGGCGACAGACGCGTCCCGCCCGACGGGAGGGTCGGTCCCCGGGTCACTCACCGTGGAAGTCGGAGAGCCTTGGCACCAGCATCCCGGCTCGGATCCAGTGCTCCAGCGGGAAGGAGCCGGCCACGGCCGCCTTCAGGTGCTCCGCGGCAGGGGGTGGAAGGTGGGGGATACCGGTGTAGGCGAAAGCGGGGTGCTGGCCCCCCAGCGCCGGGAGCGGGTACACGGCGGGAGGGTAGAGGGCCGGTAGGGCGCCGAGCCCGGGGCCGGGGAGGTGCAGCAAGCCGGGCTTCGGGACGAAGCCGGCCGGGGCGAGGGGGACAGCAGCCGGGGGCCCCCGCGGCGAGGGGGTGTCGGAGCGCCCGGCGGGGCCGGGGCTCGCCGCGGGGCTCCCGGGGCTCAGCCCCGGCGGGGAGGCGCTCCGCGCCGGCTCTTCAGCCAGGAGCGCTTCGATGCGGAAGTTTTGGGACTTCTCCATGGGTTTGTGCATGGCCCGACCCTTTGAGGAGCCGCCGGGCCCCCCAGCACCCCGCCGCTCCCCTGCCAGGGCACAGCCCGGCCGGGCAGNCCCATTGGCTCTGCGCCGGCCCCCCGCCCCGCCGGCCCGGCCTGCCTCCCCGCGGGCCCCGGCCGAGCTCCCCGCCGGCTTCCCTCCCTCCTCCGGCTTCCTCATCCCCCGGCCACAGCAGCGGGGACACTCCGGGACATGACACGAACCACTCTTCCCCTTCCGCAGCCTGCAGGACCCACTGCCCCAGGGCGCTGAGCCCGTTGTCCTGATCCAGAGACAATCTTGCTTTCCTTAGAGTCACTCAGTGGGGAAAGAGGGTCTGTGGTTGCAGCGGATGGAGGAGATCTGGGGAGATTCGACAGACTTCAGGACGTGCAGGCAAAGCCCTACTGGAGTCCAGTGCTGCCCTGGCTCTAAGGACGCCCCAGGCAGTCGAGGAGCAGTGTGCATGCCTGGGGGGACAGGAGAGGCTCTCACTCACCAGCCGTCTCCTCCACGCCCTACGCACCAGGGATCACCAGCAATGCCCAACTATGCCATTTCTCATTGCACTACTCCTGGGCCAGGGAGATCAGTGGGCCTAAGCTGGACACACACAGGAGCCACCATCCTTCATCACCCATGTTCTGTCCAAAATGCCAACAGAGCCAGTGCCTACAGCAAGATTGTTACTCATTTGCCCGGTCTTATCTTTCCCAAAAAAGACACAGAGTGTGTCGCCATGGAAGGGCAGAGAGGAAAGCCTTGTCTGGTCTGGGAGATGCAGGTGAGCAGGAGTAGAGCTGGCCCAGACCCCCTGGCACTGGCTTTCAGGGAGAGTAGGAGTGTGTGTGAGTGCCTTTGTGGTCTCTGACATCAGGGGTCTGCCTCTGGGTCCCACCTTTTTGTGTTACGCTGACACTGTGAGACGTGCCTCTGCTTGTTTGTGTCCAATGATGGGTCCTGCTCTTTAGAAAGCGAGGCAGCCACTACCACCCTGCCTAAATATCATAATGGCTAAAGGGAAACTCCCATTCCTCTATTTCTTCCCTCTTCAGCATTTCCAGCACTGCTGTATTCTCTGAGCATGAGACAGGTCCACTCCCCTGCATCCTGTGTCCCACAGAGGCCAAGGAAGGAGAAATCTGAGGGCATGTGAGACCTTGCTCAGCCTCCTGTGCTTTCTCTGCTCTGTAATCCTAGGGGCTTCTCTTTCCTGTGCCCATCCAGTCTGGTCTGGAGCCTGCTGAGCTGCTTGCACACACATCACCCCACTGCAGGGAGCTCCAAAGGTCCCACGTGTGGGACAACTTCCTCCTTCTGTTGCCCGAGCCCAGCTCCCATTACCTTCACAAGGTGGCCCCAAACCCTTGTACAGGGACAGACACACAACAGCCCTTTTCCAGCTGCCTCCCTGGGAGGAAGGAGGGCAGGAATCAGCCCCATGGACAGCCCAGAAGGGGATTTGGAGTGGATGTCACCCTACAGTAGCACATCCTACCTGGACAGAGGGTACTGAAAGTGGGATAGCGTCCCTTTCCATTCCCAGAACCCCTGTGCCTGCTGCTATACCCTCTCTCCACTGTAGGGCTCTTCCTCACCCCCAAATCCACCCCCCATCTACTTTTCCAGGACAGAAACCAGCATCCCTGACAAGCAAAAGGACCCCAAGCCCTTTCCCTCTCCCCCCATGTGAGTAACATGCCCTGCCAAGCAGGGCAAGATCTGGGGAGAAATGGAGCAGCCTGGCTCCCAAGCACAGGGGAAAACTGCAACAAGTATAGAGGGAACAGAGGGCACAGCAGAGGTAGGACAACTCTTCTCCTGCAGATCAACAGTCTGTAACCGGAGGTGCCATCACTTCCTTATCCGAGTGCCTAGGACTGTTTCCTGGGGTTGCAATGGCTCATTAGCTCTGCACAGGAAACATGCCTTGGGACCTGGGGCAGTGATTGGGGCTGCTGTACTGGGGCACAACAGAGAAGTCACCACCACAGTGACCACCATGGGGTGGCAGACAGGCAGGTGGCCAGTCTAGGGGAGCCTGGGTGACCTCTGCCAAGTCCCAAGACCATTTGTGACTGTACCTACTGTAGCTCAGGCAGTGGCAACAGGACTTGAGTGAGGCTCACTTGGAGGTCTGGGTCACAGCACCGAGTCACAGCCTTACTGTCCCCATGGAAGTCCCCTGCACTACCCACGGAGGTGCTCCAAAGACAAGCAACTCCTCCAAGGATCAGCAGCCCAGGCTGGTGCCCAGTTCACTGATCCCAGGATGATGCGAGTACAAGCAGCCAAGCTGCAGCCTTTGAATTGCACAAGCAAGAAATCTTTGCAGACACCAGCCGTAAAGCCTGGGTGGAAACATCCCAATAAAGAAATCTAGGAAAATCATGGAGGGAGTTCCCTCTTCCAGGTGAGTCAAATCCAGACACTGGGACCCTACAAGAGGGTTGTCCAGGGTTGGAGCCACCAACACAGAGCACACACCATGCAGGGCAGAGAGCTGGAGCCCGGGGCTGTGCACAGGAGAGCTGTGCCGGGTGGTGGCTAGCAAAAGGGGCGGGATGCAGGCAGTGATAGATGCCAGGGTGCTGATGAGTTCACAGTCTTCAGGGTCATTAATCAGATCAGAGCTGGATTAAGGTGTCCGAGGTCTGATTAGCTTCATTTCCCGCCTCAGGAAGGAGGGAACTCTCTTCCCCATCCATCAGGTCCTCTGGTGACAGATCACCTGGCTGCTAACTAGATCTGAGGACTGTAATAAGTGAACATGACTGTGGCCTGCCCCCTTACCTCTGCCCAGCATCCTTCCTCCACAGGAAGGTCTCCACAGAGGCAACCCTGAACATCAGCCACAGGTAGCAGACCCCAGGATATCAGCCTGAGAGACAGCTCATTCCCACAGCCTGGGCATGCAGGGCACTACGGACAGGAACTGCCCCAGGAAACCACCACAGTTCAGGAGGAGGTGGAGTTTGAGGAGGAATGTTCCCAGTCAGCACCATATTGCTCCCAGTACACCCACAGCTTACCTTGTGCCATTACCCCAGGACTTTCTCTGCTCACTCAGTGGCAGCAGAGCCCTCCCAAGGTGACCAGCTCTGTAACAAAGGCCAGCAAACACCACCTTGCTGCTGTGGGAGATCTTAGGTACATCCAGGACAGATCTCCTGAGCCACATACAGAGCTAGATGGGACAGCTTGAAGCCCTGAATCAAGCAGGTTGCTTCTCACATCTCTTCATCCCTTGCTGGCTCAAGTACACGCCATCAACATCTCCATTTATCCCCTGCCTAGTCATGTTGACTTGGCCCTAAAGGTGCCTCCACACTTAACCACTTGATCTACTCCTGTCCAGCAAGTGCAGACCAGTGGGAGGTCCATGCTGCCCAGGTAGCAGTGAGGTTCCTCAGCTCCCTCACCTCTCTGGGAGGGCCCTGATCACAATATCTCTCTCTGGGCAACAGGCAGCACGAGGAGTGTTCACATAGCCCAGGGCTTCCTGGGACTCTTTCATTTGCCCAGGCATTTTGGGGGTATTTTCTGGTGTGCTTCAGCTGGATGTTCACACCCCAGTCTTCCTTCAGCCACCTGAAAGCAGCAGTCACAGTGGTGTACGTGCAGGTGTACATAAGGCCTCCAAAGCCTTTTGTTGCCGATGTGAAGGTGCCCAGCTAGACAACTGGAGCTCTCTTTGTGGTGTTTTGCCCCAGAAGGATTGTCTCTATGCAGGTTCTATCCATACAAGATCAATCAGCAGGAGTCAATCTAGAAGAGCAAACATCCACATGGCCACCAAGGACACCCAGCTCCAGTGAGCACAAGTTCTCAGTGTCTGTAGAGACCCACAACAGTACCCACAGCAGTTCACATGCTCCCCCAAGCTGTCATCAGCAGTGCCTGAGCACTCAGAAACGAGCCATGGGGGTCACAGGTAGTATTTGGGAGCACAATTCAGTTTTACAGCCCCACCACTTCCTCGGTGTTACCTTGGGAAGCAACGTAACGTCTCTTAGCAAACCCAACTGCCCCAAGATCAAAGTCAAGGGTGCCGAAGAAAATCCATACCCTGATAAAAAATTACCGACTGGGACCAGACTTTCATTTTCCCAGGATCAAGTCCTTATCCCTGACATGAGATGAAGACATAGCCCATGCTGGAGCTGCATCTTGATTTCCACCTACCCCATCATTTTGGCTATTCCTGGGTGCACAGCTGGGCACCAGGTCTTTCTGATGGGTTTGGTNCCCCATCATTTTGGCTATTCCTGGGTGCACAGCTGGGCACCAGGTCTTTCTGATGGGTTTTAGACAGGGACCAGTGCAGGAGTCGATGTGCTTAGCCCATCCCAGAGAGGTGTCAGGCACCCTGATTTCTGCCCAGGCTACAGCTTTTAAGCCTTGCAGGAGCTCCCTGTCCCCAGGATGGCTGTGTCCACTTGATAAGCATTAATGACTCACCAGGTCACAGCCCCCAGAGCTTTCCATTTTTAGAAATTACTTCCCTCTAAGAGACATACAGTGCAACAACCATGTTCAAGGCATCTCTTGGGAAGCAGTGGATCTTATCGTTCTGGCCCTGGTGCCTCCGGTCATCTTGCAGCACTCCGAAGTCCCAAGCCAGCTGGTGGAGAAATACAGCGCAGAAGCATCACCGATGCTGGAGACACAGGTTGTAAGCCTGCTGGCAGGTGTTTCCCCAGCTATTCCCCCATGAGAGGGGCTGTAGAAGTGTCCCACTCTCATCTGTGCTCTGCAGCCTCCAGCCCAGCACAGGCTGAGCCCCTGGTGAGAAGCACTGGGTGTAAGAACCCCTCACCTGCTCCAGTTTGGGGTGTCCCGGGTTTTGTGGGAGCCCTGGCTACTGCCTGCAGTGGGGCACTGCCCTCCCTCTGCCCCTCGCAGCAGGGCCACCCGCTATCTCTGGAGTCTGGGAAGCCACAGGAGGCTGGTGGGGAAGGTAAATAAACTGCCATCCCCTTGGTGATTTGTGGCTAAATGAACAGTTGAAGTCACCTGTGAGTGGCTCGGGGCCTGTTGACCAACCAGATAATGGCTCTTAATCAGCCCCACAATGGTGGGAGCTGAGCCCAGCTTGTGTCAGACCTGGCACAGCCAGCTCCAGGCTGCTTGGTGGTCGTCCCCTCTGCAGAAACACTGGCAGAGGTGTCTGCACCACCGTTGTGGAAGCATAGCAGCCATCTGCAGAGCCCCACAAACATGCTTGCAGGGCTCCCTATCTCTATTTAAGGGTCTCCCCTTCCACCATCGGTGGTAAGAAAGAGACAAGTGCCGGGCAAGTCACCAAAGCCACCTCCATGCTTCCTTCTGGGAGTGCTGTGCTCAGGCACTGCCATGCACCTCTGCCCTGTCCCTGCCTGCATCCCCTCCTGCGTGGCTCTGCCTGCTCCTGCCCACCACAGGGACGTCTGGGCCAGCCACAGGCTTCCAAGGGCTTCTCCCTCCTGGCACGTCAGCTGCTGGGTTCGACAGGCAGAAATCTCCATGCCTCCATCCCCTTGCCTCTGCACAGGCTTGGTGGGGTACACAACTCCCCCTGCCCACCTTACCCAGCACTGAGCCCCAGGTACCTGCCCTGAGCAAAGGGGTTAACTGGCAAAGCAAACACTGCTCAGTTCCTCCTAGACAGGCCTCCTGCCGGGATTTCTGAGCAGCTGTTTATTTAGCCAAGCAGTTCCTCAAATAAGCAGCCCCATCTCCGATGGGACATGGCAAGGCTGAGCCGAAAAAACACATTAGCAGCTCCCATCCTGGAGCTAGGGGATGGCAAACCGGCACAGGAAGGCTTGTGGGGCAGGGAGGGTGCCTGCCCCCAGCAGAAACAGCCGGGGCAGCTCCAAAACGTCACACCTGGTCCCAGCACACATCAGAGGGCTGGTGCAGCAGCATCCTGCAGGATCAACCAGGCCATACGGCTGCAGGGGACAGGCAGGGTTGGCTCCCTGGGTTGCAGCGATGCACTATAGAAGTGCTCAGGCTTGGGGACAGCCAGCTTGCCCCGGTGTAAGTGCGCAGCTTGGAGAGACAGGGATGCATGGCCAGCTCAGATCCATTTCTTGCAAGGACCCAGGGTCTGGCTGCCACATTTCCAGTCCCATTAGCCCCTGAACCCTTTCCTCTTAGGTCCTGAAACACCATGAGCCCACAGCACCCGCTCAGAGATCTCCTCCATCCTACTGCCCCAAAATACACTCTGGCAGTACCTGTGTTCAGCCTCAACATCTCTCCTTACCCCAGGCCTTGGCTTTTGTGGGGAGATGCTTAAACAGCCATCATCCCCCATAGCCCAGCATCTCCCATAGCCCAGCATCATCCAGGAAAGCAGGGAAGTGACCGAATGCACAGCATCCCTCCTGCTGCTTCCCTGTGCCCCTGCTTCCGCAGCCCTTGCCCAGCACACCACTGTGGCACACTGTGTTCAGTGCCACACGTCCCTGGCACAGGGACTCTCCTCCCCCCGGCATCCCCATTGCTGGAGACACCAGAAGATTCCCCCCAGCCCTGCTTTTTCCTGTCACCTCCAGGATCCTCTGTTTTGCCTCGCTAGGTCTCATCCGAGGCCAGAGCTGCTCCCAGAGGGGAGGGAAAGGAGACAGGGATGGACTAAGTGTGTGTGTGTGGGGGTAGCATAGGGCTGGGTGCAGGGGGACGGGAGGGGACGGGACGGGACACCCCACCAGCACAGCCTCACCTCTTCCCTGTTAATGGCCTTTCCATGGAGTCAGCTCCTAACCCGCTCCCAGGGTGACTGGATAAATCAGCTGCTCCTCCCAGGACCTTGGGTTCTAATTAATGTCAGCTCATTAACGAGATAACGGCCATTTATTACCCTGTCTCCCTGGCTGCTGATTAACCCTTTCCCAAGGCAGGGGCAGGGGCAGGCGATGCCGGTCGACGAGGATGATGGGAGCAGGTGACGTCTCTGCAGTGAGACCCAGGGACACCTCAATAAGGGTGGGACAGATGGAGGGACAGGCAAGCAGGACTGCAGAAGGGGCTGAGTGAGGGACAGTTGGGACAAGGAGGGGGTCAGAACACATGTTTTTTATTCCTAGCAGTATGGTAAGGGCTTGCTGGATTAAAGCCTTGAAGGAGCCACCAAGACTCATGAGATCCTCCCCAGGTTGCCACCATGACCTCCAGCACATCCCTGTGCCTCAGTGTCCCCAAGTGTCCCTACCCCAGCCCATGGGGGAGAGGGTGGCTGAGACCTAGAGCTCAGCACAAAATCTCTGCACAACCCTGGCCCTCAGCCCTTATTTTGAAGAGCTGCCACGCAGTCCCACATCCGATGGGAAGCCACCAACATGTCCTTGCCTCTAGAGGCAAAAGCAACCCCAGATCCACCTCTTCGAGCACTGCCTACGCCACAGAGCGGTGGTCAGGATAGTCCACCCCAAGGCAAAAGGGAGCCTTTGACTTGCCCCTGACCTGGGCCTGGGCATGGGAGGGCAAGAGCAAGAGGTCTGGGGGGGGCAGGGTGCCCCCACCCGGCGGTCCAATGCCAGGCTGCGGGGGCTAATGCTCTCCGTACATCAATCACGCAGCGCAGCGGCTCCCTATTAGCGGGAGCAGCGGCTGGTTAATCAGGCTGAGGGCTTCAGCTCGTTAAACTGACACCTCCGTTGCGAGAGTGAGACATGGGGGCACGCAAGGTGCCACTTATTTATTTTCTTCTTTCCCAGGGAATATATTAAACAAATTAAATTCCTGGAGTGTTGGGTCAGCACAGCCAGCTCTGCGCCTGTCCCAGCTCCACCTAGCTCAGCTGCGGGGAGGGGACCACAGTCCCCAGCCTGCTGCAAGTCCCCGCCACCACTGCAGCGCCCCAAGTCCTGTCCCTCCCCCAGGGCTCCTCAGCCCCTTGCAATAAGACACAGCCCCCTTATTCCCCCTATTTCCCTCTCCAGGCTCTGCTGCGACCGCGGCTGCTCGGTGGTGCTGAGCACAGTTAGTGCGTGGGCAAGAGATCTTGCAGGAAACGCAGACCATGATTTCGTATGGAAAATCCCCTGGGAATCTGCCTGCTGTCCCTGAATGGGCTTCCTCCGCCCTGCAGGGAGGGGAGCTGTGGGGCAGCCTCAGGTGCTTTTGGGGCGGCTTTTAATTCTCCCAGCTCCAGGGAGAGCCAGGTGCTGGTTTCAGCCATGTAGCACCAAGCCTTTTTCTTTGCACTCCGGTATTGGGGACATCTGGGCTAGAAGCAGGTTGACACTGCAAGCTCCCTCTGCAAGCAGGAGTGCTAGGGGGGTGTCCACTTATTCTCTATAAAAATTGAGTCTCCATCACGGAACTCCAGGAGCTGGGGATTTAGAAAAAAACACTGCGCATCCCAAGAACAGCTTTTATGCCATGAACGTTAACAACACCAGCATTGGCCTCAAATCGTACAGAGCTGTGAGAACAAGGGCCTTTGCCGAAGCATTTTGCTGCGCTAGACCCTTCTCCTGCTTCAGCACCAGTCACCCCTTCAAAACCCAGTGCTGCCCCTGCTCAGACGCCACGGAGGGTTGGGATGCTGTTTCCTCGCTGCCAGGCTGCTCCGCTCCACCCCAGCACCAGCAGTGCTTCAGCCCTGCTCCAGGTCTGGTTAGGTGACAGGCATGGATGGAAAACTTGCTGCAAATTAGCCATTAGTCCCTGGAGTTGTTTATTTATTGAGGATTTGCAACTCTTCTCTCCATCACCATGTTTTCCCTCCCCATTCTTCCAGCAAAGTCAGTGGCAGCCTGACCTGCTCTGTTGTCCCACCCCGTCCCATCCCATCCCATCTTGTCATCGCCATCCCTTCACAGAGTGCCTTCCACTCAACCTCAGTCCTTCACATGCCTCTTCATTTCAGGAACGGACCCACCTTTTGCTGGCGGAAGGGTGACTCCCTGGAGGTTAGTGAAGAATTAGAAATAATTTAATTTACCTCCCTGTTCGGGCGCTTTGATGAGCTGAAAGGCCCCTTGTCAGGCGGCAAATCCATCTTCCTCCAGCCTTACATCAAATTTCATTCACTAATTAGAAACTCCTGCCCTGGAGCGTGCCACCCCCACCCTGGCCGCCCCTTCTCCCCACCAGCACCATTATGAAAATAAATCGTTCCATTAGCCGCATTGTTGTGGCTGTGGGGCCCAGCGCAGGGAGTTATTAGAGCAGGAGGGAGGGCGTTAGATTAAGATGAATGATTTATTAAGGAAAAGGACCCTGATTAGATTCTTACTCGTCCCCTGCATGCGGGTGCATACTCACACACCCCCGTCCCACCGCCCGGGGCACCCCAGAGCCACTTGCCGAAGGTCAGTGCCGGATGCCTGCGGGGTTTCCCCTGGGGCCGTATCCTGCTGGCCATGGGAGCCTCCCATCTCGTAACAGGACCTTGTATGAGGTAATGGCTGATGCCTGCTGCCAGACCCCCTGCATGGTGCCCATCTGCACCCACTTGCCCCTTCCTTGCACTCTTTTGTGCAAGGAAGGTGCCGGTGGGGGACCACCGGCACCACCCCAACTCTGCCCTCCCTGCAGCAGGAAGGGGATACAGGAAAGGAAAGGTGGGCTTTGGTGTGTTAGTTCCTACCCCGCACTATGGGAGAGGGTGCTAGAGGGTGTCGCTCCAGCGGGAGGGCTGGCAGGGCTGGCTCCAGGCAGGGGAAGAGGGTGTCAGCCCCCTCTGTGGATCAGGGATGCTCTCTGCACCTGGGAGATATGGGGTGGGCATGGGTGCAGAGGTGGGCACTGCCCCTCGGTGCTTGTGTCCTGTGGTCCTCACAAGTGTCTATGCTACCACCGTGGGCCATGAGCATGTCCCCCTGCCTGTACCCAGAGGGGACAGGGATCAGGGACAAAGGGACAACTGGCTGTTTCAGACACTGCCTGGGATGTAAAGTATCTGGGCTGGAAAGAGTAATTTGGGGGACTGGATGGTGATGCTGAGACCTGGGGGGTGTCCATGCCTGACCGGTGGGGTGGTGGGTGTGTGTCTGTCCGGGGGATAAAGGTATGTGCTGGCGGTGGATGTGTGTGTCTGTCTGTCTGTGGCTGTACAGGCACAGCGGGCTGTGGTGTGCTGCTGCCTGCTAGAGCACCTCCATCCCTGCCTGGGGGAAGCTGCCAAGCGCAGGCAGAGGGACCTGGGGAGGGGCAGGACCCCCTGCAATGCGGGTGGGGGCTTCCAACATTGACCCCACACTTGGGTGCCACAGCTGGGTTGAGAGAGGGTCAGGAGGTGGGGGCTCAGGCAGAGGGGGAGATGGCAGAGGCATTTGGGGTGCAGGATGGACTCCACATTCCACACCATGCACCCTCCTGGGGCTCCTGTGGGCCCGGGGCACTGAGTCCCCCACCCTAACAGAGCTGCAGAGAGCAGGGTCCTGCCCCTGCCCCCGGAGCAGCAGCAGCAGCACTCCGAAAAGCCATTAAGCTAAATTAAGCTAATGCAAGTGAGAGTGGGAGGCTGGTACGGGCTCCCTCTGCGGGCACCCGCCGGCTGGCAGCGTGCAGGGCTGAGCCGGGCTGGGCAGCCTCTCCTGGGCTTTGCTGGAGGGGCTATGGGTCAGTCTGCCCTCGCTGGGAGGGGCATCCCCGCAACCTGTTGTCCCGATGCCAGCAGGAACAGATATTTCAGGGTGACAACACCCATCACTGTCACACGCCAGGGGATGGGGAACTGGTTGGACCCAGAGGTCCTGGACCATGGGGACAATCGAGCTTCTTGCCCAGAGATATTCCCCTCTCCGCAGGGGAAGGTTTAGTATTGGAGTCTCGCAGGATCCGCACCCTGCCATCATCTCCTGCATACACCGCTCAAAGGTGCGTTACCCATGAACAAGAGGTGCTTTTGGGGTGCTCTGCTCCCACTCCCCCAGCCCTGACATCTCCCACTGCTCCCACCCCTTGCTGGGACCCCAGCACCCAGCGTGCCAGCCTGGGGCTGGGAGCAGGGTTGGCTGGCGCTGCCATGGCAGAAGGCCATGGTGCAAGGGACAGACGGGAGAGGCGGGGACGGGGACAGGGTCCCCCCTTGTTAACAGCGCCGGACCCTGTAGCCTTTTCAAGGCGCTGAATAGGGGGTGGTACCTCTCCTCCCCTGAATTTGGGGCCGGGGGGGTGTTGGCGCTGGTTTAACATGCTCAGACAGGGCTGGGAGGATGGGGGGGGACACGCTACCCCAGATGGGAGCATGTGGGGGGTTTCTCCTTTCGCCACATGCCCTTCCTCTCCCTCCCACCCACCATTCATATGGTAATGAGGACAAATTGATGGAGAGACATCCATTGTGGTACCCTCCAGCCCCGGCCCTTCTGCCGGCCACCCACCAGCATCCCCATCCATCACCACCCAGCCAGGACCCTGGTGGGACCCTCCCCCTGCTCAGGACTGGCACCCTGGGAGATGGGGATGCTTCAGGTGGTCATGAGCAGTGGGGCAGCCCCCAGACTGCCCTGGCTCTCCTGGGGTTGGGTGACAAAGGGCCGGGGTGGGGGGGGTAGCGTCCAGGAAAGAAAGAGCCCCCCATAAGTCCAGTCTGTCCGCTGAACATCAATTTGTCCTCACCATCTTCACCATGGGGCTTTATGGGGCTAGGGGGCAATTAATGGGGCTTCAGAAAGACCACAAAATCTTATTTATGGGTGTGCCCTCTTTCTCTTGCTGCCCTGGGGCCAGGTCACAGCCAGGACCCCCCCCCCCCCGCTACTTTCCCTGCTTCCACCCCAAAGCAGCCCCTTGAGACCCTGCAGCATCCTCCTAACAGGACAAGGAGCTGCTCCCCCACACTCCCTGATACCCTAAAAACCTGGGCCTGGAGATAGGCTGCCCGCAGCGCCACGGGACACCCAGAAGGGCACATCCTCTCCCTGTGCATCCACTGCCTCCGGCTGCCCACCCCACGCCTGCGACGGCAGCTTGATTGAAATTTCACTCCATAAAGTGCTTCTCGAAGGCCTGACCCCATGGCCCCCCTAGGGACCAATTTGTCCTTCTCTGTAATAAGAACCTAATTAAATTAGCTCAGCCGCCTCGCAGAGCCCTTAAATTAGCCACGGTGATGAGGGCCCTCGCTGACAGCCTGCTGCTGAATTGCTCTGCACTCGCCATGCTGTGGGGTCCAGGGAAAGACCTGGGGGGACCCCGGTCCCAGCCCCCCTGGAAAAACCACGGCAGGGCAGCTTGGAGATGGGGCAGGGGGTGCACAGAGGGGTGCGTGGGTGGCACAGGTAGGGGGAGGCTGAGTGGGGTGCTGGCTGGTGGTCTTCCCTTCTGCTGGCATGGGGATGGGGTGGAGGGGGAACAGGGCTGGCAAGGGGCAAGGGGACAGAGGCAGCAATGACTAGCACTAGGCTAAAGTGACATCGGAAACCCAATGTGCAGGGTACAGGGTCCATCTTCTCCAGGAGCACTGGGTTAGTGGGTGTTGTGGTGATGGAGAGGGTGGGAAAGGCTGTCCCAGCATGGCCAGGTGAGCCCTGGATGGAAAGGTGTCTCCAGCAGTCCTGGGGTAGTTGTCCCTCCTACGTCCTGCCTCTCTTGTCCTAGTTTCAAGGTGGTCCTGGTTACAGATTGGTCCCATGTAAGCTGGGATGCTTCTGCAGCCTCCCTGCCACCTGTAGGAGGCTGCCCACCTCCCCAGCTACAGGGAAATGGGGAAGCAGAGCTCTCCAGTAATGGTGGGGGGCACTGGGGTGGCCAAGTGTTGCTCCTAGAGAAGAGCAAGACACCTTCTGTCCCTGCCTGGCCTGTTTATGATGGGCACTAAGTGTCCCTGATCCCTGCCTGCCCTTCCTCACACCAGAGCTCGGAGCGCCCACTGGGAGACGATGGATTTATTGGGCCGTGTCCCCGACCAGGAAAGGTACATCCAGTGAAGAGACAAAAATACACCTGCTGTCAGCCGCGCTCGCGCTCTCTCACTTCGCCCTGGACAACAATCACCATAAAAACTGTGCTTTAAAATAATCTTTAAATAATTTCTGCTTTTTGTTTAAAAAAAAAAAAAAATTCACCCTCCCCAACCAAACAGCTTTCCCCCGCTGCCCGCTCCCATCTCACCCTGCAATCGCCCACACTGCCTCCCATCTATGGTACATACAAAGAGCAGATAAATAAATAAAGACGCATGATGCTGCAGGGGGGATGTGGGTCACAACAGCCACCCCCAGCCCCCTCACCTCCACTAATGTGGAGCCAGGGGAGGCTGAGGCTTTAGCTAGGATCTGGGGGGGAGTTGTGTGGCTGCAGCTCTGATGGGACCCGCCCCCGCAGGGTCCCAGGAGTGGGTGAGCAGCAATGAGTTACCCTGAGGGTTCGGGGTGCTGGGGAGGCCAGGGAGGTGAGGCCAAGGCAGGGTCTGGAGCATGGGGAGTTTTTTAGCTTTGGGGTGGGAAAAGCCTGGCTTTGGGCTGAGCCAGCTCAGGACAGGATGCCGGGAAGGCAAGGGTGGGAGCGCTTTCTCCCCAGATGCTTTCTTTCCCCGGCTCCGGCAGGCTGGGGTTGCAGCCCTGGCTTTCCCCACCCCTGCTCCCACCCAGTGTGTGCCCATGCCCATGCACTCTCACCCTGCTGCCCGCATGTCTGCCTCCCCAGCCTCCTCTTGCCAGCCAGAGCTCCCAGTGCTGTCATGGTGTCCCCACAGGCATGCCCAGCTGGGTGGCTATGGTGCTGGCTTTGGGCAAAGCGTGGGGTCTTGCTCCCCAGTATCCAGCTCCAGCGTCATTTGTGCCACCAAGTCACGGGTCTTGCGCCAGAGCCATGCCAGCCCCTCCAGCCCTGCCTGTGCCCCCCAGGCATACAGGGGCTGGTTTTGATGCCCCGCTACACCCTCATCCAGGGCTAAGGGCAAGGCACAGTCCCAGTACCTGGATCACCCTCCTCCCAGCTGCCACCTCCTAAGGGTGGGAACGGCATCACCCACCCTCCTGCCCGGGCTGCTCAGAAAATGGCACGGGGTCCCCACTCCCAAAGCCTCCCCAGTGGGTGCAGGCAGGCTGGGAGCCCTGCGGGAGCAGCCTGCGGCCAGGGGCTCTCTCCTCTCCCTGCTCCCCCTCGTCTATCAGACCTCCATCGTTAGCTAATTCTGCACACGCACACGCACATCACACGCACACACACAAATAGCAGCATGTGGATCCAGCCGGGAGCACCCCCATGTCCGGGGGGGACCCTTCCTGTTCTCCTTGCCCCCAGGAACAGGGGGTGAGGAGGGGGCGGTGGGCATGGAGGAGGCACACCGGGGAGCCCCAGTGCCCCCTAACTGGGAGGTGGCTGTGCCCTGAGCAGGCAGGGCTGGAGGCAGCTCCCCATGGGCACCCAGCTTTGGGAGGGGGTGCTGGCCCCCACCGAGCCGCCCTGCAGCCACCGCCTCTGCCAGCAGTGCCGGCCGGGGCGCACCCTCAGCTCTCTGCCCGGGGTACCCCCAGGGGGTGGAAGCTGTCGGGGGGCAGGAGCAGCCTGCCCAGGCGGTAGAGCAGCCCCGAGTACCAGTGCACCCCGTCCCCCTGCACCCCCGACCACCCCACCAGGCTGTGGTAGAGCCGGAGCGGCCAGAAGGCCAGCTGCGCCAGATGTTGCTCCTGCACCAGGGCAAAGCACGAGGCCACCACGCCGTCCACCACCAGCGTCCCGTGGCGTGTCAGCGGGGCGTAGGCTCCCACGTCCCTCTGGTCCTGCACGCCTACCACCTCGGCGGGCTGCAAACTACCTCCCCCCACCGCAACCAGCACGAAATATCCAGGGCGCACACGGCTGGCGAAGGTGGGACGGAAGTGGGCGGCGGGCGCCGAGGCGTTCTCGGCCACGAAGAGCAGGTGGGTGGGCGTCAGGGCCAGGCGCCGGGGGGGCTCCCGCGTCTCGATGACGTGGAAGGAGGTGAGGGCCCGGGGCTCCTTGTCCAGGAAAGCCAAGAAGTCGCTGTAGGTGGGCCTGCCCGCTCCGTCCATTGCCAGCACCCGCTGACCCGGGCGCAGCGCCCACAGTGGCGTCCGGGCACCGTCCTCCAGCGTCGCCAGCGCCCGCCCGGGGAAGCAGCCCCCAGTCTTCGCAGCGGCTGAGTGCTCTGCGCGGGGAGAGAGAGGACAGGAGGGTTACCCATCTGCCAGACCCCCAGCATCACCCTTCCACGATGCACAAAAACCCTCCCAAAGCTGCCCAGTTTTGCCCACCCAGGGATAACCCTGCCTTGGCATCACTAACGTGCATGTGTCCCCTACACACCCCCAGCCACCAATCCAGCCTCCCTGGGTGCCTGTTCCCCAACCGCCATGTCACTGGGGGTGGCCCTTGGGGGCTCGAGCCACGTGTGGCAGCACCTGCTCCTTGCCACAGTGCCAGGGCACTGGGACTTTTCTGCACAGCCAGATCCCGATACCTGCCTGGCATAGCCATAGCCCTGAATGCACAAGGCAGTGCCAGGGGGCACCCAAAGCTCGAAAGAGGGGAGGCAGAGCCCTGAGCTGGCGGCAGGCAGAGGAGCGGTGTTTGGTCGCACTCCGCATGCCCATAGCATCCCCATCCCCTGCAGTCCCGGGTACCTCTGGGGAGGATGCTACAAGGAATGGCGCAGGGTGCAGTGCCCTCCCCCAGCACCACCGCATGCCCCCACCCCATGCTGCAGCCCCGCTCCCTTCTCCCGCTTGCTCACCCCTGCACTGCTGATGCCAGACAACCCCCTCTCTGAGCTGCAGGGAAGTGTCACAGCCTGTGGCCATCATCAGGCAAAAGCCGCCAGCCTCCTGGGCAGGGCTTCGCTAGCAGTTGTCACAGGGTAAAGCACCCAAATTCCCTGGGGCTTGTTGCCTGGGATGGTGGCACAGTGGTCCTACCCCTCCCCAGACGAAAAGATGCAGCAAGTCATCTGGTGTCACCAGGTGCCCATCCTGGCACTCAGCGGGGGAACCCTGGCTTCCCAAGGAATGGTGCTCAGCTCCTACAGCAGCCCTGGTCCCCCAAGCCTCAGCAACCCCCATCTTAGGGTCTATTTGATGCCCTCCCACCGTCTGCCAGGGGCATCTCACCTAGGGTCCTGCTCCTGGCCCAGCCTCAAGATCCCATCCCCGCCTCGGGGCCCTCTCCCAACTCCCCAGTCTAATCCCCGAGTGTCCCCACCCAGATGGCACTGCCCCCCACCCCTCCCTAGCTTCAGGCAGAGACAAATCCCAGCCCCCAGGCCCATGAAGAGAGGCATCCATCGCTGGGACAGAATCCTTTTATTGCTCAGCTGAGGTGCAGCGCCTGCCCCATGCCTGCCCCGGAGGCCAGGTCCCAAATCCTGCATGCCGCAGCCCCAGGCAGGCAGCAGAGCCATGGGGAGGGGCTGGGAGGAGGGTGAGAGGGGCACCTGGCAGAAGTGGGGGGCACAGNACATACAACAGGCCACGTGGCCATCTGTACAAAAATAAAAGCCATTTACTAAAGAGGCAGGGGCAGCCCGGCTGCCCTCTGTACACAGCTCTGGGAGGTGTGTGTCATGATCTGCACCCCACAGCCTCCACCACACATCCCCAGGCTCCCCATGGCCTCAGGTATAAATATGTGGGACCCAGAGCCCTGGGGAGCCGCTGCAGAGCGAGGGGGCTGTGGCCAGCCTCCAGAAGCCCTCCAGGGCCTCAGGGCCCCGGGCTGCAGCCTGGGTCACAGCATCCCTCTTCGGTCGGTCCATGGGAGCATCCCGGGATTCAAGAGCCTCCGTCCTTCTCCAGGGGCACAGCCCCCGACTCCTCTGGCCATCCCCAAGGCTCTGGGGTCATGGTCCTTGCTTCGGAGGCTGGCCCCACTCCTCCGGCCAGCCCCACAGGGCACCCTGGGGCGCGGGGGTTCTTCGCCCACGCTTTGTCCCTCTTCTTCGGGGGCGCGTCGCTCCCTCTCTGCGGCGCGGTCGCCGCACCTCCATCGCCGGCCGGCGTTGCGCCCGTCCTGGCATCGGCACGGGGGAGCGGGTCAGCGCGGGGGGGCAGGCTGGCGTCTGGGGGTGTCAGGCCGCTGGCCGCGGGCTAGGGCAGTAGGACAGGCAGAGTGCGGTGGGAGCCGAGCCCGGGGGACAAGGGACGCGGGGCAGCGCCGGTGTAACCAGCCCTGGCACCACCGTGGCAGATGGGTGCGTGGGCACGTCTGTGGGCATGTGTGTGCCGCCACGGCCCCTCTCCCTGTGCGTGGGCGAGTGCTCTGGGTGCAGGCATGGTCCTTTGGCACGGCGGCCATATACCGGCGCGGTGCCGGTCGAGGCTGCCTCCGCGCCCATGCAAGCCCACGCACAGGCAGAGCCCTTCCCAGCCTGTCGCGACACAGGCACGCAAGCGTCCGAGCAGCAGCGTGGGGCGCTGCTGCCCTCTGCCGCACGCAGCCAGCGCCGCCGCGCCGCCGGGAGATGCGCGGAACCCGGGGATGCAGCATCCCAGGCAGGGCAGCTTCTCTCCGGGCT
>VXBH01007493.1:254578-268713 GCA_013400035.1 Rynchops niger
GGAGTGGGCGCGGGGTGGCACCCCCGGGGCTCCGGCCCCCGCCGCGCTGCCTGCTCGCCAGGGGCCCGGGCCTGCGGGCGGGGATCAAACAGAGCAGGGAGGCAGCTGGTTGAAATTTAACCACAATATTCTCGCTCCCCATTGTTTCCAGGGAGGCCCGATATTTCCACAACAGGATTATGGCATCTGATTAACTCACTGAGACAACAATGAGGGGCTGGGATGGGCTTCCCCTTCTAGCTGCCAAAAGGGGAAAGTAAATACAACACCCTGATTTCAGGAGCGAGGGCTTGCAGGGCCCCCCGGTTCTCCCCCAGCTGTGTGCCGGGGAGGGGTCTGGCATGGCTCTGCTTGCACCCCCTCTGGCTCCCTAGGACCTTCCCAGGTGAAGCAGAGCCTTGGGATGCCCCCGCACACTCAACTCTCTCAGGGACATCCCCTCGCCAGCTCTTTGGTGGGCACAGGGCATGGGTCACTCTTAGGGATACACAGAGAAGCCACGCTGGAAAAGCCCAGAGACCAGTCCGGCGCTGGCTGCGGGGCTCTGCTGGCCTCAGCAGGACCAAGCAACTTGGGCAAGAAGGATGCAGGCTGCGGAGCCAGCAGCACCTGTGGGCTTGGGATGCTGCTGTCCAGTGGCCCCTGTGGACCATTTCCTTTGCAGGAGCTGCAGGCAAAGTGCAGCTGGCCAGAGGTGTCTCCATCAGGTTTTCATACTCAGTAGCCACACTCCATCAGGTTTTTGTACTGTTTTTGGGTACCCAAAATGCAAAAATCAGTGCCCAGAGCCTCTGTGAAGTCCTGCCACTGCGCAGGATAGTGAGGCTGTCCCGTTACTCCTGCACATGATGGAGCAAGAGGGTCTGTCCAGTAGCCCCAGGACACCCCACTTCCACATCTCCTCGGCTAATCCTTCCAGTGGAGCATCCTTAAGGTGATCAGCAGCAGAGAGAGCAGAGAGGATGTGCCACAGCACCACTCCCCATCCCTGCCCCTGGCTTCCCAGGGGTGCAGAAGGGGCACAGTTCTCTGCGTATTACGGGCACAAGAAAATTGGAGTCTGCACTAGGTCCACAGGGTCTTTCAGGCTGTTTTGTACCCCCCCCACATGAGCCCATCTCCCCATCTGCTCATCACTGCCACAAGGGAGTGGGGAACTGCCACAAGGATCATCTGGGGGGGCACTGGGTCCGGGAAGTGCATCACATCCCTGGGCAGAAGTGCCCTATGGCTGCCAGTGACAAAACTCAGACCTCCAAATAACCTCTGCAGCCTGCCAGAGTTCAGCATGCATGTCATATGCGTTTGTCCCCCTCCCAGCAGCTCTGGGCTTACAGCAGCCTTGCCCAGCCCTCACTGGTACAATATTCATGATCCATGGAGGCTCAGGGCTGCAGACAGTGAGCTGGGTTTGTGACAGCGGCTCCTACCCATGCAGGGGCCATGGCATCCTGCATCATCTCTAGCCACAGCGACCAGTGTCAGTGTCCTGTCACTGGGAGCAGACTCTGCCTCCTCCCCATGCAGCAGTGACCTGCTGGGCTGACGTGGCTCCTGCATGGGACATGGGACACAGGAGAATGACTCCCACTCATTAACAGCTCTGTGCTGATGAAGAGCAGTCCACCAGGAACCGCCCGAGCACCAAGAACCCCCGATCCCACCCTGGCCGCACTGCCCTGTGCTGGTGGCAGGGCTGGCTCTGCAGTTGGAGACACTGCCCGAGCTGTCAGCAACCCCTTCCAGGGGGGCTGAGGCAGACTGTAGGAGCACGGCTGCCCATGGCATCAGCATTCCCAATGCCAGCCCGTGTCCCTGCCAGGCAAAGCCCACTGGCACATAGGGCCAAGTGGGACAGGAGCCTCAGGCACGATAGGGCAGGCAGGGCTGGGTGTGCAGGCAGGGGGCTGGAAGCTGCGACAGCGTCTGTCTAACCAGGGGGTGAAGGGGTATTTCTGCTTGGGGCAGGGGGGTGGAATTTCTCTTCAGAATGCTGGTGGGAAGGGACGCTTTCTGCCACAGCACTAGGTGACAGAAGGGAGGAATTACCTTCCAGTGCACAGGGGGAAAATGCAGCAGCCATCCCTGTATCACACAGCATCTCCCTCAGGCATAGCCGCGATGCCTGGCCACCACACACTACTCCTGCCTGTGTCCCGACCGTGCCCAAGTCCCTCCTTCTTCTGCACCTCGGCTTTCCCCATCACCGCATCCCCCTACCCCTGCCCCGAGCGGGAGGGCAGCATCCCGCAGACACCTCGCTGGGCTCCCAAGGCTGCCCGGGGTAGGGACACAGGGCTGGCACAAGGCCCCGCAGGGCTGCCCGGAGCCAGCAGCGGCACTGGGCAAGCGGGCGAGCGGGCAGTGGAGCCGGGCGATGCAGTCTAGGTGGTGCTATTTCTCTATTTTTGCACTGGACGGGTTTGGGATTTTCCTTTCCCTATTCGCTGCCTTGGTCGTCTTCTTCTCCTCTCTCTCGCTCTCTTTTTTTTNACAGCGATTGAAAGGTCCCTTTAATCGAGGCCACAGAGCCCTTATTAAGGGCACGGGTCGGGGTGCTGGGCCGTGCCCGGCATAACGGCTTCATTAAACCCTGCGAAAACTAATATTTATGGAATCAAATTTATGGAGGCCGAGGCCGAACTTGTGGCCTTTAATGTGTGTCGGGAGCTCAAATCCAGCCGGCTCCAGGGAGGAGGGGGTGGGGACAGGGAAGGAGACCCCAGCGGGACAGGATGGGACAATAAGTGGTGACACTCCCTGGAGCTGGCGGCAACCTGGGCCAGGGAGGCACCAGCAGCCCCATGCTGGAGTCTTGGGGGCTGGGGTCCCTGCGGTGGCCTGGGGAGCCTCGGCAGAGCTCTTTTTTTTCCCACCAATGTCTTCACTCTCCTGCTTTTACCCACCCCTGACCTGTGCTCCTGCAGCCCCCCTTCCCTTGCCTCGGGAGCAGGGTGAGCAGAGCTGGGTCTGTCCCTGCGGCAGGTCTTTACCCCCAGCCCGTGACCACTCGGGTACCCACCTGCCCCTTGGGCACAGAGCCATAGGGCTCCCCAGGGGACTTACTCTGCAGTGGGACACGGCTCGAGCAATGCCCCTGCAGCATGTCTGGGACTGGCACAGGCTCCCCTGAGCTGAGCACCCTGGGGAGAAGCAGAGACACAGCCCGGGTGCAGCTGGCAGCCAGGATGACACGGGGGTGCAGGTGCTGGTTTGCACCACCTACTCCCCTATAGAGCTCACCAGCCACTGGCACAGCTGGCACGGGAATGTGTCATAGAATCATGGAACCACAGAATGGTTAGATTTGTAAGGGACCTTAAAGATCATCTCGTTTCAACCCCCCTGCCATGGGCAGGGACACCTCCCACTAGACCAGGCTGCTCAAAGCCCCATCCAGCCTGGCCTTGAACACTTCCAGGGATGGGGCATCCACAACTTCTCTTCCAGTGCCTCACCACCTTCACACTAAAGAATTTCTTCCTAATATCTAATCTAAATCTCTCCACTTTCAGTTTAAAACGGTTACCCCTCATCCTATTGCTACACTCCCTGATAGAGAGTCCCTCCCCATCTTTCCTGTAGGCCCCCTTTAGGTACTGGAAGGGACTGTAAAGTCTCCCTGGAGCCTTCTCTTCTCCAGGCTGAACAACCCCAGCTCTCTCAGCCTGTCCTCATAACAGAGGTGCTCCAGCCCTCTCATCATCTTCATGGCCCTCGTCTGGACCCGTTCCAACAGGTCCATGTCCTTCTTGTGGTGAGGACTCCAGAGTTGGATGCAGTACTCCAGGTGGGGTCTCACCAGAGCAGAGTAGAGGGGCACAATCACCTCCCTCGACCTGCTGGCCACACTTCTTTTGATGCAGCCCAGGATGTGGTTGGCTTTCTGGGCTACAAGCACACGTTGCCAGCTCATATTGAGCTTCTCATCAACCAGCACCCTCTATGTGATGTCCCCTCAGCCCCGAAGGAGCCAGATGAGTCAGATGCCCTCACTGGGGTGATAAACCCTCCTCCTGCAGGTCCTGGTTTGTACAGGGGAACAGCATGAACCCCAGATCCAGCAGGGAGCTGGGGGACCTGGCTTGGAATGGAGCAGCTCCTAGGCCAGGAGATGGAGCCCACATGGGTGGAACAGAGGTTGCACAAGGGGACAACCTGGTGACAGAAGACACATGAAACCTAAAGCTGCTACACTGCTGCCCTGGTCCTACCCAGACAGCAGCAGGACCCTCCCTGGGGTCAAGTGCCCATCAGGCAGACCCAAAGCTGCCGGGGTAAGGCGCTGGCAGATGGGGGAGGGCAGGATACGTAACTATGGCTGTCGGCACAAGCTCCCCATCCCACAGCTTCCCCTTCCCACCACCCATCCTGCCCCATGTGCTGCTCCATCAGAGAGGAAATATAAAAAGCAACCGGCTGCTCTCACCCTGGGACTGTCTGTCCACGGTCCAGCAAAGGCTTTTTCATTCCCCTTCCACAGACACAGGGGCTGCTCCGGATGTTTTTGTTTCCCCCTTGCCGCCTGGGAGAGCAGGCAGCATGGCTGCGGCTGGCCCGGCCTTGGGGAGCAGGGCAGCTGGGGGTAGGGGTCCCTGCCCCAGGAGAGCGGCAGCAGTGCTGCCTGCCTCTACGCCTGCTGCTTTAGGACCTGGCTTGGGCACAGGAGTGGGGTCCCAGCCCCAAAGAAAGCATTTGGAGACCAGGGTTGGAAGAGGAGAGCAGGGATTCAAGGATGGATGGATGGATGGACGGATGGAGGGACAGGTAGGGTGTGGAGGTGCTTTGTGTGCCCGGAGCATCTGTAACCTGCTCTGGGGCTTGCTCCCAGGCCTGGAAGCTTTTGAGGCTTAGTTGTCCCTTGCCCCTTGGAGGCCAGAGGATGGATTAACCCCATATCACCTGCCCACTAACCCTGCGGGAGCTGCCTGCATATGGAGGGTGGCCCTTGGCACAGCCAGGCTGCCTTTGCCAACCCACTGCTACAAGGGCTTCACCTGGCTCCAGGCACCAGCACATTGTGTGTCCCTGGCATGGGACAAGGAGAATGTGGGCTCCAGGCCCTTCAGCATGTTGTGCCCTCAGGATCCGGGGGTCCCATCATGCACACCCCACCCCACAGGCTGCTCAGGGTGAGGCACAGCATGGGCTGGGAGCTGCCGTCCTGCCCCATCTGCTGTCACCTCCTCACCATCCAGAGCCTCTGCAAGACACGGGACCAGCCAGCGAGGGACCCAGCAGCACTGGGTGCTGCACCCCTGCTTGGAGTCTGTGGGCCCAGGGGGGACAGAGCAGGAGGAGAGAGATCTCATCCAGACACAGCCCTTTATTTCAGACCCACATGAGACCAGCGAAACCCCACGGCCCTGCTGTGGTCCCTACTGTCCTACACCCACCCGCCAGCATCCCTCCCACGGCCCTGCTGGGGTCCCTGCTGTCCCACACCCACCCGCCAGCATCCCTCCCACTCCCCCCAGGGTCCCAGCACTGGCTCCGTCACGGGGCAGCCTGGGCAAGTTCTACACCAGGGAAGAGGCAGAAAAGAGGTTCCTGAGACACAGCTGAAGAGAGGAGATGCCCCATCATCCTGGCTGGAGACACCTCGGGAGGGGACCATGCCCCAGGCCAGGGTCCACTGGCAGATGCGGGCAGGGAGGCAGAGAACACATGGGTGCTCTGCACTGTTTCTCTCGGATGCTGGGGGGAACAGAGACCCTCAGGGTGGGGGGCAGCGATCTTTCAGCTGAAGAGCCCCTTCGCCTTCTTCGGCTTGGCCTTGGCCACAGGCAGCCGGGGCTTCTGAGCTGAGGAAGAGGCCGGCTGGAATCAAAGCGGAGGCAGCGTCAGTCTCCCCCCGGGGGGTTCGCACAAGATGGGTGCACATGTGCAAGCAGTGACACCCCCCCAACCCCGTGGGGATGTGCAAGCCACACACACGTGTGCAATGGACCCACATGCTCCCCAGCCGGGGAGGATGGGCTAGGAACTGAACTGAGACCCCCAGCCCATCCTGGGGGGGGTACAGTGTTGGGATGCAAGGAGGAAAGGGAGGTGCAGGCCCCATCCTGCCATTGGTACAGAGAAGCTGTACCTAAAGCTTCACTCACCGTGCCCTCACTGGAAGATGCCGTTTCATCCTCCTGGGATGGAGGTGGCGGATGGGGGTGCTCTGCGGTTTCTGCAGCGGGTGCCGGATCCTCGGCGTTCTCTGGTACCAGCAGAAAGAGATGCAATTTGGGATTGTGATGAGGGAGCGTGGGGCATTGCCCAAACCCACACCAGGAACGGCGCCTGAGCTCCCCCAGCTCAGCCCATGGGGGGAAAGCCAAGGGGGAGACTGTTGCATGGGGTGAGCTGCACTCAGGGACCTACTCCCCTTCTCCCCAGGATGGGGGCTCAGCCACAGGGATGCTGGGTGCTTTGGGCTCTCCCCATCCCACAGCCAGGGAGCTCCTCACCCGAGCGTTGCCGTTTCCGAGCCTGCTTGGCCTCCTGCTGCGCCACCGCCGTGTAGAGATGCTGCAGAGCGGAGGCAAACGCCTGCCCCTCTCCCTCACTGCAGATCTGGGGCAGGCTCTGCGGGAGAGAGCAGAGACACCGTCACCCTGCCAGGCCATCTCCTGCCAGGACATGGTTGCTGCCAGGACACCCTGCCACGGTGCCGCAGAGGGTACCGGGCAGAGGAGAAGGGGCCGTGCATCCCCCTGCTCCCCAGCCGTGCACGCACAGACACACAGACACAAGCACACAGAGACACAGACACACACAGACACAAACACACACACCTGCTCCAGCCAGTGGGCTGCCTTCCCATTCAGACCGCGGAGGCTTGCGAGTCATTCATGAAACACTGGAGATAAGATCGCACGGGAAGGGCTGTGGCTTCCCTGGCAGGAGCCGTGGCTGGCTGATAAGGACAGCGAGCCTTGGGCAGGGGCAGGACCTTGGCACGAGGTGAGGACAGGGAACCTCTGCCTGCTATGACTGCCTCCAGTGATGCCTATGCGGGCAGGACATGCCATCCCCGGTGGCCCTATGGCAAGTGGGGGCAACACGGTGACAAGACGAGGGATGCCCAAGTTTGCTCCCAGTCTGCCAGAGCGACTCCCGCCTCCCTGCACACATTTTCCCTCCATCCAGGCTTGATGCAGGGAAGCCCCCCATCCTCCTGCCTGCACCCCCTGCTAGGGCTGCGGGATGCCACCCTCATCCTCTGGGCCGTGCCGATGTGCATGGGGGACCGTGGCTGTCATAATGGGGACGTTGGCAAGCTGGGCAAGCGCCGTGCTCCACTGGGAACCTCATGGAGCACACGGCCAGATAATAAACATGTACAGAGATGGGGAAAGGCATGTGTGCCCTGGAGGGGGTGGCTGCATGGGGACATGCAGGACACAGTGTGGCTGCGCATGTGCAGGTGAGCGCGAGCATCTGTGTGTGCACGGGGGCTTGTGTGCAGCCGTGTGTGGATGATCATGGCTCCCGGTGCGTGTGTGGCTCTGTGTGTGTGTATCAAAGGTCTGCACACTAATCTCTGCTCCGCTCCACACCCCGACAGCAGAACAAAGTGTAACAGATAAGGCCGGATCCTCTCTGGGCCAGGGGAGCGGGGAGGGGATGGGGGACGCTCAGACACACTCAAGGCCAGAGTCCAAAGCCTGGCCCCGGCTTCCCAGTGGCAGAAAGGGCAGACTGAGTCCCCCTCGCTGCTCCCCGCCGGACAGGGTGGGAGTGCAGGGCTGATGCACAGGACACGCATGCCACCGGGGGTCTGCTTTTTGGCCAGCTTCTGTGCAGGACCTCCTGTGTCCCTGCCCACTGCCACAGGAGGGAGCGATGCTCTGGTCCCAGTGCCCGGCAAGCATCCCTGGGATTGCTTGCCACTGGGCAAACACACCTCCCAATGCCTCCTTGCCCAGCCTCTGAGCCTTGGGCTTACACTGGCCCATCACAAGATCCCAGGGAGAAGGAGGGATGCTGAGGACCTCGGACACACCGGGGATGCTCTTGCCCTGGATGCCTCAGCCACTGGCCATGGGGCTTGAGGTTGCAAAAGCAGCATCCAAGGCCAGGAAGGCGACTGCACTTCAAAGGCAGGAGAGGGGCTGGCAACGAGTGGCCGACACAGCCTAGATCAAAGGCACAAGCTGGAGTCATAATTCAGAGAAAAGCAAACAGCAGCTCGCAGGAAAGCCGGGAACAGTGGTGGAGTGAGCAAAGTGTACCAGATAGCACTGCGTGGGTCAATGCCCCAGGAGGGCGGGAGAGTCCCTGCAGAGCCACCCAGCCCTGGGTGCCACTACCCTGCTGCCCACCCCCCTCTCCCTGCCACCAAGGGGTCCCTGGGGAGTGCCAGGGTGATGGGGCAGGCTGTGCCCCCAGGCGTAGGGTGCTGCCCACCCCCTTCTGCGCCAACCCAACCAGGACACAGGCTGCAGTGTAGGATGGCACCTGGGACATGTCCCGAGCCCCAGGGCTTCTCCTCTTCCCAACATCCAAGTGAGGATCCAGGCAGGGCAGCTGCTCTCTTAGTGCTCAACCCCAGTTGTCCAGAGCCAGCATAGCGTCCCTGTGGTGTCCCTGGGGATGGGGCAACGCCACGGAATGCCCACCGTGCTTGTAACCATCCGGTGTCCCCAAGACCTGCACACAGGCACCCACTGGAGTGCGGGTGGCACTGGGAGAAGGGTGTCCGGTACTGCCAGCCCCCCGCGGAGGGATGGACATCTGGAGCGGTACAGGGGTCTGCAAGTGCAGGGTACCCACTGCCCATGCGTCTGGGAAGAGCCCAGCTCCTGCAAGCCTGGGGTGGAATTTGGGAGTCACTGGCCACCTCCTGCCACTGCCCTTCCCGGAGGCTCGAGCCCACGGGCTCGGAGCCATGGGGCCGTCGGAGCTGGCCTGCGCCGGGATGGGAGGGCCGCGCTTCACAGCCCCGGAGGGAAATGGGTTTATAACCAGAGCTGGAAGCGTTTCACTGCAGAGCCGTGACTCAGCAGGGAGCGGAGTGTGCTGTGCCAGCCACCGGCCACCTGATGGCCCCGGAGGCTGAGAGGGACAAGGAGGTGTCCCCAGAAGGGGCTGGGAAGGCGGCAAGCCCTGGGTACAGGCGTCCTTCCCCTACCTCCTTGCCCCACTGCCCCAGCACATCCCCAAGCTGAACCCTGCTGCAGCCAACTTCTTGTCCCCACCGCGACGTCAGCTCTGGCTTCCGGTGACTTGTTTTTCTCTGATTATCCCTCTCTGGGATAAAGAATGATGCCAGAGGTCTGGGGAGCGGCATGAGCAGAGAGCTGGCACCCGGGGGAGTGCCGGCTGGGTTGCCCCACGTGGCTCGCTGGGTACCGGGGAGCGATGCCCGTGGAGCTGGCACAGCTTGCCCAGCGTGTTATGACTACCTGGCCACAAGGCCAAGTGGGATGCCACGGTATCAGGAGTGTCTCAAGGCTGCGGCAGCGGGACGGGAGGCTCCGCAGCACACCCTGAACTGCGATTAGCCCAGCCGGGGGGGCTGTCTGGTGAAGGGGGGCAGGCGCCTGACCTCGTGCTGGGACCAAGCTGTGTTCGCCGGCAGCCCCGCAGCGGTGGGGGAGCTGGACTGCAGCCTCGCTTGGTGCCCCTATCCTGGGGGGCTCAGCTATGGGGCTGTACCCCACTGTGGGGGGGCAGCAGGGCCAGTGGTGAGCATGGTACTGCATCCACCTCCCAGGCACCCTGCCTTCACCCACCCCTGCCCAGGCTCCCTCCTCAAGAGGCCGTAAGAGATGGCCATTTGAATGTCCTCTTGACAGCGTGAGCAGGAGGGGCACATCACCCAGCCCGGCAACGTGCCACCGATGCAGAAGCATCACCTTCCCCTGGCCCAGGACCAGGGCGGGGGGTTGCAGGCAGGCTGGACCGTGCTGGGCCCCCGCACCGGTGCCAAGCACCAGAGTCTAAATCGGTCGTGCTCAAAGCTGGGGACTGACCCTTTCATTATCACACCAGACGTTCGAAGTGGTTACCAACATTCTTCGCTACAAACCCCACATTCCTATTTTTTAATATATTTTTAACTGGAAAACAGAGCGAACAGGGCCTGTTTGGAAATTACAGCCTGGCTGCTGTGGCTTGTATGTCAGATCTGCCCACATTCCCGTGGCCAGCCTCAGCACATGCTCCACAGGGGCACACTTAATAATTCCTGCTGGGGCTGGGAGCCAAGGGGTGTGGGCTGGGGGGGGCATGGCTTCCCCAGGCTCCCCCGGCCAGCGGGCTCCGCGGAAGCGGCGTGGTGGAACAGCGGCCTGGGAACGGTGCACCAACTCTCCGGTGATGGCCATGGCTGCCACCATGCTGGCGAAGCCTGGCGATGCTGCGGCAGCCCGCAGTGGGCAAGGGAAGGGCTCCATGGCCGGGGCGTTCCCGTGCCTTGTGGCTAGGCTGCCCTCGGCTCTTTTTCCTGCTGCAAGCTTTGTGCTTGATTCTGGGAACGGGGCTGGATGTGCGCTGGGCATCTCTGCCCATGGTCATGCTAGCGTTGGTCAGGATGGGGAGGGATCCAACCTGGGACCCAGGTAGATGAGCATCCATTTGTGCTACCCGCTCAAGCAAACTCTGCCAACAGCGTTGGACCAAGGGATCCTGCCAGGATCTACCTGCGGGAGGACAGAATTGAAGGGGGCTGAACTGCTCCCTCCTGGATAGGGTCAAGGGCAGGCAGAGGGGCAGATCATCCTCCTGGGATGGAGCAGGACACACCAGCCTGGCTTCGTGGAGCAGTGACCCTCTCCCTTGGGGCAGAGCTGCCCCAAAGCACTCCAAGCTGCCCCAAAGTGCCCCAAGGTGCCCCACACTGAACGCCGATGCCCTTTCCCAGCTCCTCCAGCCCTTGGAACTGCTTGCACATGCTCCCCTCAGCTTGCAGCAGTGCCTGGGCCACTACGTACCCCAGCAGGGAACAACTAAGGGACCTGTCCCCATCACCCCCTACCACGCACGCCCCTGGGGACACACAGCAGCAGCAGGTAGGACAGCTGGCGGTGCTGCCAGCCCGCCCGTGGAGCAGGCAGGGGCAGGATGGCCAGGGCTTCCCAGGCAGGGAGCCAGGCTGAGCACACCTGGCAGGAAGCAACGGTGCCGGCAGGGGAAGGCAGCCGGAGAGCTGCCGAGAGGTGAAGGGGTCACCCCGGGGAAGAGTGGGGCGGTGAGGCCGGGACGGTCGAGCATCCCAGCCCGACCCAGCCCAGCCCAGCACGGCCCGGCACTCCTCCCAGCGCCTCTCCAGCCCCGCTGCGGGCAATGTTTTCCTTTCCCCCTGACTTTCGGGGCCTTTCCAGCGAGCAAATGTCAGGCACATAAAGAGAGGCACTGTGAGCGGAAGATGGAGCGAGAATGCCTGCCCGCGTCCCTCCGTAAGTGCTGTCTCACACTTCATCAAGGCAGCCTTTGCAAGCAAGGCGCACGCTTAACAACCAGCAGTCTATGCTGGCCGGCGACCGCAGCAGCCCCGCCGCTCAATACCCTTTTCTTTTCTCCTTGTGCTGTTTTCGCGGCTTGGGTTACAACTTTTCTCGCAGACACAGAGCAGAGGGGCGCGGTGGCAGTGGGGGCTCTGCATTGTGCCACTGCTGTGCTGGGGTGGATGCGGGGATGCAGGGGGAGGGGGTGGGGGGGGATCCTGCCCCTGCCCTGCCCACACACTGCCGCTTCCAGCTCTCAGGGATAAATCCCAGGGAAAGGAGGGACAGCAGCAGAGCAGAGGTAGGACAGGAGGCTGCAGCATCTCCTTCCCAGACGCAGGAGGACCAGCCCATCGGGAGCAGCCTGGGGCTTGGCAGAGGGCTGGTAGGGGGCAAGGGGCTCCAGACCCCAGTGGGCACAGCCCCTACCCCATCACACTTGGAGAGAGGCCATCCCACCACACTGCCCAGCAGGACTGCGGGCATCCAAGACACCCTGCTGCCCGAGTGCCAACAAACTCCCTGAAAAGAGTGGGCCCCTGCAGGGCAGCCCTTGCTACAGGCACCAGCCTTCCGTCCCCACCTGGGCTACCCTGCAAGAAGCTGGGCATGGCTGCCCAGGGGCTGGGGGTGGCTGCTGGTGGCACCCCCAGCTCCAGCCTGACCATGGGCACTTGTCCTCCCATCCAGCAGCCTGCAGGGCAACAGCAGGAGATCCTCTGGGGCAGCTGACATTGGGTGCCAGTTTGGCAACGGAGCTGGGAAAGGAGGATGTCCTGAAGAGCAGCAGGTCCCAGCATGCCAAGACCTGTGAGGACTCGCTACTGGCTTCCCAGAAGGCAGAGCCACATGCTGATGGCACCTACAGGCATCATCTCTGCCAACCTGGCCCACCACCGACATGGGGTGCCTTCTCCAGGGGCCAGTGCAGGCAGGGGAGGGCCTGGGCAAGCCCAAGAGCAGAAGACATGGAGACCTGGTGGCCAGGGTCACTCCTGGCCCAGGGGGAGAGCTCAGGGACCCCTCTCCTCTGCAAGGAAGTTGGGTGGCTCACACTGCCTTGTTATTGTAGGGTGGCTTGGTGAATATGGACACATCACCCAGGCGTATTATTGTAGGGTTCCTCCGCAAAGTGTGCCAGCTCATGTGGGTTTATTATTGTCTGTCCAGGAAAGCTGGACACATCGGGCTGGTTTGTTATTGTAGGGTTGCTCAGGAAGGCCAGCCAGCTCATCCTGGCTTGTTATTATTGCGCAGGGCTTGCGGGGGGCTGGCCGGGAAACTTCCTGCAAAGTGGGGTGACGGAAAGGGAGCCACACCTGGTGAATCACAAGGATGCTGTGTGGCGATAAGGAACAGCGAGAGGTGGGATCCGGCACCCCGGCTCCACCCGGAGAGGGCAGGCGACCCATTCATGGTCACAAAGACTGGCAGCTCCCCTGGGACCTGTGGGGACTGCGGGGCTGGCAGGGGCAGCAGGAGCGTGGGTCAGGGCTGGGGACTGGCACAGCAGCCCGCAGATCCCTTGAGAAGTGAAAGCTGGGGGTGACGGGGTGGGACCCACGGGGATGCTGCACTCTGCCTGTCCCTAAACCCGGTGCACAAGGGATTAGCTGAGCTAACAGGGCCCGGAGCGGAAGCTGGGTCTGAGCCAGGCGGGATTAGGGGCTTTGGGGGGAATTTGGGTGCGTTCGGGACTGGGCTGAGCGGGAGGCAGCGGCCGCTCCACCCCGGCAGCTTTGCAGTCCCTCCCAAGTGCAGGCGCAGCCGGAGGGGCAGCCCCTGGGGACGCTGCCCCATCATCACCCGAAACTGCATCAGGAAGCATTGCTGCGTGGGGCAGGGGGTCAGCAGGGCTCACCCCCGCGCTGGCTCAGGCGGCTCCCAGGGACATGGCACCAGCAGGGCTGGATCCGACATGCCCCAGTGGCCCTGCCACCACCGCTGGCACGGTCACTGAGTCACTGTCACTTCCCCTTGCTCTGCGACAGCCTGTGTTTCTCAGCCCCAGCAGCCTGTCGGTGTCCCCCAGGCAGTGCCCAGCTGTGCCGGGTGCCCGAGTGTTCCCCAGGCAGTGCCCAGATGTGCCAGTGCCCAGGTGTCCTGGAAGCAGTGCCCAGCTGTGCCGGGTGCCCAGGTGTCCCCGGGCAGTGCCCAGCTGCTCAGTGCAGATGTTGGTCCCTGGCCAGGCAGCAGGATTGAGTGTCAGGCGAGCTCTCTGTGTGCAGCAGCAGCGGCAAGAGGCCAGGCTGCCCTGCGAGCAAACAGCCCCTTCATTCATGGCAAAAAATAGCCCCCCGGGGTGTGGTCCAGCCTGGAAAAGCCCCCTCCAGCCCCGGCCAGCCCATGTTTATTCAGTACTGGGGGGGAGGACGCGCTGCCCTCCCCCTGCCCGCCAGCCCTGCGTGCTGTCTCCTTGCCAGAGCAGCAGCTCNGCAAACCCCTAAAAAGCACTGGGTTTGTGTCCGGGAGGAGCAGCCCCTGGTGATGTCATGAGAGTTTGTGAGCGGCCACATGAAAGGGACTTGCTGCCCAGGAAATCCACAGGTCCGTGCTCTGCCAGACAAGCCAGCGATTCTTCAGTGGTCCAGGAAGGAAACCTCAGGGAGCCCAAGCCAAGCTTGCCTTTGCCCCGGGGACAGCCCCTCCAGGCTCCCCAACCCTGCTCTGCAGTCCCCTGTATCCCTTTCTCAG
>VXBH01007493.1:269094-285521 GCA_013400035.1 Rynchops niger
CCAGGAGCCAGACGGGATCTCACTCCGCTCCGGGCACTGCAGACATGGGCTCTGAAACTGAATCTGCTGCCCAGGGCCCCCCCTCCCCATTTCCCACAGGCGCAGGGCGCAGTGGCTGGAACAATGGGGAGACTCTGCCTCCCTCCCCACACAAGAGACACCCCTGGGCTCCCATCCAAGGCCAGAGGCCCAGCTCTGCACCTCACTCTGCCCTGCACGTCCCAGCCCCACCATGTATCCCGCATCACATGGGAATTGGTGATGGAGCTGCCCCCCCTGCTCCATCACCAGCTGCAGCCCAGAAGGAGCCAAGTGGCAAGTGAGTATCAGGGGGGTTTTACCTTCATGCCCCCAGCGTCTCCTATGCACCATTTTAGGAGGCTGGAAGCATCCAGCCTGTCCACCTGCAACTTGCCCATGGAGACACCCTCCTGCTCCACTCGCTCTGTCTCTCCCCACGCAGGCACAAGGTGACGAGATCTCTCCACACCCCCAAAAGTGCCTGGGGACCAGAGCGTACCCCAGACTGGTGCTGTGGCACATGGGGACACCGGCTGGGAAATCATGGGTGTCTTCATGGCATGGTGCTGGGGCAGAGAGCTCTCTGGGGCCAGCTGAGCGGTGACGAAGGACCCTGTGACTGAAACCCCCCCCTGCCCTCAGCAGACAGAGACTCTTCGCAGAAGGGCTGGCTCTGAGCAGACCACAGCCTAGGACATCTAGGATGTGGGGCGTCTCCATCCTGCTGGTACCCAAATACATCCATGACAGTGCGGGGCTCACAGAGGGGACAGGGTCAGCAGAGAGGAGACGGGAGCTGCCACAAGGCTTGTGGGGCTGTTCCCTTTTACCCCTGGGAATGGAGTGGGACATTTACTCCCTCTGTCCCTATCCCAGCAAAGAGAGGGGACTCAGTCTCTGGGACTGTCAATCAGGCACTTTTCACCAGAGCTAAAAATGCCCTCTTAGAAGGAAAACAAAATAAAAACACAAAACAAAACAGAGAGGTGAAAAATTCCTTGACATTTCTCTCCTGCGAGTCCCCAGGGCCAGCACAGAGGCGAGAGCCCCCGGAGTTTGTCAAGCAAACACTTTCACACCCTCGGCCACGCTCGGCACGCTGCCGCTGGAATGCCAAATATATATTTAAGCCCTGCTCATCAAAGGAGTCTGTTCGGAGTTGGTCTTGGGCAACGTGCATGTGGGTTTGGCCCAAAGAGAAAACCAAAGATGCTGAGAACATTTCTTGGGGATGGGAGACAGCTTGTACACACACACACATACACACATATACACATGCGCGCGTGAGACAAATGACAACCTTCAAGGTCGTGTGGCCGTGAGGTCGCGGGTTGGGCACGAGATACCTGCCCGCTGCGGCACTCACCCTTATCAGCTCCTGTCGCACCACGGGGTGGGGATGTTTAGGCTGGAGGGAGGCCAGCAGCAATTCTGCATTCCAGCGTGCTATAAACTTTGTCAAAGCTAAATGAGCTCAGCCAACAAAGCTGGGGTCCGAGGAGACGAACAGGAAGAGACACTCTGGGAGAGGACAGGCTTGCAGGGACACGGAGGGCTGGCTGGGGCTGTGCAGCCCGTGAGGAGGTGATGAGTATCCTCAGCCCGGGCACAGCACCGTGCAATACGGAGGCTCAGATACAGCGCTCCTGCAAGTCCAGGGTTGGTGCTTGCCTCTGGGAGGGGAGGCTGCAGGTGGCAAAGCGGGGAGCCTTTCTGCATGGACCACTCCTGTTCCTCAGCTCCCTCCCCTTGGAGCATCCCCTTGGTTTGTTGCAGATGGCCCAGGCACCTATGCCCATCTCACGGACCACCTTAGAGCTGGAGAGATGAGGGAGTCTCTGCCTTCTTCCTCTTCCACATGGGATTTGCTCCCAGTCATGGCAGTGCCATGGTGTTTGCAAGGCCCCGGTGCTGGCCACAGAGCTGAGATGCTCCTGACCCATCTCTGGAGGCAGGTTTGGGAGCTGCCGCACATAGGCTGAAGGGCAGGACCTCCATTTCCAGAGATGATGGAATGGGATTTCCCCTCTCTATCAGCCAGGAGCAAAGAGGTCTTAGCCTAAATCTTGTGCCTAATCCCAGCTGCCAGAGCTGCAGGTCAGGGACTGGCCAGGGGCTGGAGCTGGCCGGGGCAGGAGAGATCATTGCCACGAGCAAAGGGAGCACGCCGGTGCTGTGAAATCAGGCATTATGCGCCTGTCGCCCAGGGCAGGACCAGCCTGTCGGGCTGCCGGGGAGCCGCTCTGGTTGCAACAGGGGTAATGCCGGCACTGGCGGGGGCTGACCCTGTGCAGCCATGCCCCCCCCAAGCCGGGTTCATCTCCAGGTGAGGGGAGGGATTGCTTGGCCACGGGTTGGATTTCAGGCACCTGCTGCTAATAAAACACTCTGTCAGGGCACCTTCGGCCTCTCAGCCCTTGGAGAAAGGGTTGGGATCTCTGCGGTGATGTCTGGGGGGGGCACAAAGGCCTGGGGGAGCTGAGAACTGTGGCCCTGACCCTGCCCGACATTGCATCCCTCTGCCTGGGCGAACCCTGCCTGCTGCAGCCCAAGTCACTCCTGGTTTTCAAGGGCAGGAATCCCAGCCCACCAGGGACATGATGCTCCGAGCCCCGCAGCTCTCCCCATGGGCGATGAGGAGCAGAGACCTCCCCCGCCTCTGGCAGCTGCTGCTTTTTCCAGCCCCCTGCCCACTCATCACGCCGCTCTCTCCATTTGGGCTTGCCTTGCTCCTAAGGGTTCACCCACCCCTTGCCATCTCCAGACAGCAAAAACATGCCCTTTGGCTAAATACAGGGTTTTTTAAAAGCCTCACCATTTTCATCCCTATTTTTCTAGGCGTTTTCTTCCATGCAGCACTACCTGTCATCAGCAGCACTGGAAAACAAGGTACCCAGGGCACCTGCTTGTGGCTCCCCTGTGCTCATGTCAAACCTCATCTGTCTGCAGTCACTCTTTCCTGGACCACCATCACCTTCCAGTCTAAAAATTGGTTTATCTTTAACCTTATCCGTAATAACAAGCTCCAATATATTGTCTCGCATATGGAACAAGGCTAGAGGATCCTCCTCCATAACTTAAACCCCTGCCATCCCCATGGCCCTGCTCTTTGCCAGCCTTAAAGACGTCGGAGGGTTCAGTAAGCCGGATTGTTTTCGCTCCTGCCCCTGCTCCCCCTTGCCAGACCCCAGCTTTCAGTGGGGCTGCTGCCTGGCTGGGAGGCCAGTTTCCAGAGCTGCTGGGGCACTGTGCAGGAGGACCTTCTCCCTCCCCAGTCAGGTCTTTCCACAGTCTCAGGGGAATGGAGGACCTCTACATATCCCCTCTGCACTGCCCTCAGCTGCCATCATCTCAAAACACAAGCCCGTCATCAGCAGACACAACCGTGACACTAGGGGAGCAGTTTCTTTGCTCCCCAACCACCCCACCTCCTCAGGCAGACCTAAAATGGGAGCCAAGGCTGGGAGAGAACCTCTCCCAACGTGTGGAAACTCAAAAAGCAGCTCTCAAAGTAGACATGAGAGCCGAGGCGAGGACTGGGCTGCTCCTCGCCCTGCCTGGGCTGGCTCCCGGAGCTGGTACCCGCAGCCCGCTGCCTCCTACCAGGCTGCACATCTGCAGCCTCCACCCGTGCAGGAGAGCAGGAATCAATTACAGGGCTGGCAAAGGCAGGGCTGCTCCGGGGCTGGCGAACGGCACCGGCTCCGGCGGCCGCAGAGCACGTGGCACGGCCCTGGAGGCATCCCGCCGTCCGGCCCCGCGCCCAGGCTGAGCACAGATGTGCCACTGGCTCATGGGGAAGAGGCAGGGGAACCACTTGAAAGCCATGGTATGAAAGCGCTGGTAAACCAGGGCCACTCCTCTGCTCCTCTGGCTCCATGCGCTATTTATAGTGCTCCGGGTGCCCACCCTGGGGGAGTTCAGCCCCTGGGGTGCAGACTTTTGCCAAGCCAGACCTCCTGTCTGCCGTGCAGCTCCCCAAAGCCCCAGCGAGGTCTGAAAAAGGCTCTGGACCCACCTAATAGCTAAGATGCTCTAGGGTGGGCTCACCCAGCTAGCCACAGGGGCTTATGGCAATGCCACATCAGCCTGCACTGCACGCAGCACCCTCAAACAACCAGCACATACAGCAGGAACATAGAGGCGAGCCCCACCACATCGATCTGGAGACAAGGAGAGACCCAGCTAAGCCATGGTGACTCCTTGTAGACCCACCATCAGTAACCCCAGGTGGCTGTAGCCCAGCTAGGGGGAAGATGTCCTTGCTCTCTCCAGCTACACGGGAGGGCTGGGTGGAAAGGCTGTGGGGGTGCTCCCTCAAGCTTCTAGGCTGGTTTCCTTGTTGCATGGAAGGGTGTCAGGACTTGTCCCTCTGTCCCAGCACCCAGCACCTCCTGGGCATTTGCAAGGTCCTGTTGAGTCACCGCAGGTAAAGGAGAGCTGAGCTTGCACTGGTGAAACGTGATTCTGCCAACACACACCTCGTGGAGGCTGCCAGAGGGCTTCAGGGAAGGTGGGCAGTGAGGAAGAGCAGCAGTACCATGCCCTCAGCATCTCCTGAGGTACCTGAGCACGCACAGGCATGGCTCCTAACCTCCTGCCTAACCCCTGCTCTGCCGGCTGCAGCATGGCAAGAGCAAGCCATGGGAATGGATGCTAGCACCCCCTGTGTTGTGGCTGGGGGGGTCACAGCCATCAGTAACCGCAGGGCAGGGGACAAGGCAGACCCCTCTGATGGTCTCTGCAGTGTAGACACCCACCACGTGCAGCCCCACGGGGCAGGACAACCATGGCCGTGGTGATGGCAGATGGGGGATGAGCCAGGCAAACACCAGAGGTCACACCGTGACAGCTGGGACGAGGACCCGGGTGCCTGGGGAGACAAACATGGCTGTAGCCCTATGCCTCCTCACCCCGCTGCGTAGAGGTGCCAGGGCTCCTGGTGCCTCCCAAGGACTGTGGGGTGAGGATGCTTCTTGCACATCCCAGAGCTGTGGTGGTCGCCAGGGTAGGGGGGTAGGACCGCACGATTGGGAGCAGGTGGCTGCTGGCACTCCCGCAGCCAGCAGCCAAGGAGGAGCTAAATTTATTCCACTAATATGTGGGTGGCAAGGGAGGGACTGGGGGGCTCCTCCAGACCATCTGCCCCATGCACGACGCACATCCCACTGCCCACCTCAGCGCTGGCATGGCCGACCCTGCCCCAACACCAGTGACGGGAACAGAGCCCTTCTGGACCGTCTCTTTGGCACCCGCATGTCCTGATGACTGGCCCCGAGCGGACCCAAGTCCTTCCTCCCCTGACCACAGAGGGGAAAGTTTCCAAATTAAAAACCTAAAACTGGCAACAAGGTGCCCATGGCAGGAACCTTTTAAACTGGCCATTAAAGTTTATAAGTTGGACGGGCACCGGGAGCGAGCGGCGGAGCTGCAGGAAAACAGCCGCCCCTCCTCGGGCAGCCCTAACCACGGCTGTCCCCAAAGCCGCAGGGCTGACGTCACGGCATGACTTCACCTTCATCACCCACCGCCTGGCCGGCCCCAGCCCCGTGTTTACCCCTGCCTGTCCCCCGCCGCTGTCCCTCGCAGCCCGCTTTTCCCTTTGAGGTCGGCCGGCAGCCCCGGGGCCTGGCGAGGAAGAGGAAAAGAGGAGAGAGAAGGGAAACCAAACCTCAGCGCCCACAAGGCGGGCTGCAAAACACGGAGCCCCGGCAGCCACGCTGCGGGGATGGTGGGCTCCGTCCCAGCACTCCTGCCTCTCCATGGCTGCATCCCCCCCTTCCTGCCCCCAGGCTGCTATCCCTGGTTGGGAAACTGGGAAAAATCTGTGCCCGCTGTTATTCACCCAGAGGACAGACTCTGTGCCCTCAGCAAGGTGGGCTAGAGGAGGGTATCAGATCTGACCCAGTGTCCCATCCTGCCCTGGGACACTGGGATGTGCCGTGGGTACTGGAGAGGACCCAGCCTCCATTCTCAAGGGGTGAGATGTTGTGGGGTGGGTGATATGCACAGCCTGTCCCCAAGCCCAGTGGGGACATGTGGCCAGCCCCAGGGTGAAGCAGAGCATGGGGTTTCAGCTAGGAGAGCTTTGGGAGTAGCGGAAACAGAAGCTTCGGGTGCCTGGGTGCAGACCGGGGCAGCATTGTTCCCATCCCCTGCCAGCGCAGGGACAGGCCAGCTCTAGACCTCTCAGAGAGGAGCCACCAGCCTCGGTGAGGTGTTGCAGGTGTGTGTGGGATGCAGGTTTGCTTTGCACGGTGGCGTGGGAGGACGGAGGCGGGGGGGGATAAAACCCCATAGGTAGTGATACTGGAAGAGGCCTGGGAGAAAGCCCACGGTTGTTTTTGGAGTGGCTGTGCACGGGGGCCAGTGCCGAGCCCACCAAGCCCTCTGCAAAGCCAGCGCTTCACGCTGGAACTGGCCTGAACGATGTGCTCAGCTCAGAGACGCACATTGCCAGAACATGGGTGAGAGCCACAAAAGCCACACGGGTTCAGGAGGGGCAAGGCCGGGGGCTGCGCGGCCGCAGAGCTGCCCACAGCAAGCCCAGGGCACCGGTCAGAACAGGCTGGGAAAGCCACCGTCCCCATCGGCCACTGTTTGAAGCCGCATGGGGCACATTTTGCCCGCTGTCACCTCCCGGAGAGGTCTGTGGGTTGCATTTATAGCCTCGGCCACAGACCTTGGTCCTTGTCCTGGACCTCACAGTGCTGCCCCTGCATCCGGAGCATCTCCAGGAGCGGGGAGCTGCGGCGACCCCCTCTGCGCCCCAGTGAGCCAGTGCACGCACGCCAGCCGCTCGCACGCCTCCCCGTCAGCATCGATCGATGGGGAAGCGCACACATGGACACACACACACACACACACAAACAGGGCAGCCTCTGCAAACAACTGCTTGTTAAGTTAAAATTAAACTCTGCACAAATATTGACCTTTGGAGGGGACATAAACTCTGCCGATATATTTACCAGCTTTATAAATGGGCCTGACCACAGTGCCCTATATGCTAAGCTGGAGGAGACGAGGGCTGCGGAGGTACCCAAACAAGGTGCATCCCACCCCCCCAGCCCCAAATGGGGCTCTTCTCAAGCAATGCCTCTGTGCCCCCCCGGCTGCCCCCCACCATCCCCAAAGTCCCCACTCCAGCCTGAAGGAGGATGGATGGTGGGCATGCGGATGAGCTGGATCCATTATTGCCCCCCAGCTCGTGGTTTCTCGGGGGAGCAGCCAGCAGCTCACGGACAGCCCTGGAGCACCCAGGGGAAGCTCTTGTCCCCTTTGGGCTTGCGAAATTGATCCAGCAGAATGGTCCTGAGGTTGTCCCTCATCTCCCAACCCTTCCAAACCTCTGCACTGACCAAAGCCTCGCTGTCTGGCAGGGGCACACAAACCCCAGCTGCCCAGCGTTCAGGCAGGCTGCTCTGCCCCAGGGTCTGTCCCCCCCTGCAGAGCACCCAGCGCATCACGGGGGGTTCCCACCTCTTGGGGGCGATCCAGAGCTCTGGACTCAGTCCTCCATCTGGGAAGGTTTCAGGATCTGCAGAAAAACCAGCAGCCTGCAGCCAAGCGGGCAAAAATCACCCGGTGGCAGAAAGGAGGCAAAGACTCCCACCTCTGTGGTGGGACCACTGCTCTGTGGTGGGAAGTCACCCCTCCTGAACCCACCAGAGCTCTCAGAAGGGGCCAGCATGCCCAGCTGAGCATACCGAGGGATGCAGTGGGACTGGGAAAATACTTAGGGCAAGGTGTTTCCCCAAGGATGGCTAAACCAGCCTGGCTGTCGTGGGAGAAGAGGCAGGCTCTTCTCAGAGCCTACGCTAGGGTGAAGCGCAGAAGGCAAGCTGGAGTAAAGGGTGGCTTTTGCAGGCACAGGGTACCAAGGCGGGGGGGGGGGCACAGGAGGTAACACCATTTCTCTATGATATAAAACTCTTCAGGTATGATATAAAACTCTTCAGGGCAGCCAGAAAAAACTGCTGAGTGCAACAAGTTGCTGTTGAATAAGCAGGTAATGGAGTAGGCATAAAATCAGTGCTGACAAATGCAGCACAAAGGACATGGGGAACAACTCCAGCTACGCGCTGCATGGCGCAGGGCAGACATCCCCACGTTACTGCAAGGGGAAGGCACCAGCCCGGGGCTCAGAAGGAGAGAAGAGGACCCTGCACATCCCGAGGAGACCAGGGCGAGGCCAGCATGCCTGGGGCTCGCGCTCCCCCTCAGTCCTTGGCCAAAGAGCACGGTGGGCACAGGGTCCATCTGAGCACGCACCAGTGGGCTCAGCCTGCAAGAGGGATGATGGAGGGTGGATTTAGGAGATGGCCCCGAGGAGTTGAGCGTGCAAACCCAAGGCTGTGCATGGTCAGGAGAGGGGTGCAAAGAGGGCGTACACGCAGCAGGCACAACTCCTGTGCCAAGAGCAGTGCGTGCACCGGCTGGCCGGTGGGAGGAAGGCTTGTGCCCCCACCGGCTGCCCGGTCCCCGGCCCCGGGGATGCAGGGAGGAGAGCACGACACATACAGCAGGGGATGCCCAAGTTCCAGCTCTCGGAAATACTGAATAGAGTCTTATTCAGGCTGATGTAAAACACTGTTAAAACACACAAAAATCCTTTGAGTAATGGGCGAGCGGGAAAGAGGCATCTATAATTAACAGTAACTGTTCGAGACGGTCGCTGCCCAGAGACGTGTACTGTGCAAAACCACTTGAAAAGGCCTCGTCTGAAAGGCGAAGCCTGGGGTTTTTCAAGAAGCCCGTCATGTAACGATCCTGGCCCTTCCAAAATAATTCTGCCATATTAAAAAAACCCAAAACCTCAGCTTAATCGCCCTGCAGCACTGGGACTGCAGAGCTCTGAGAAGAGGGGAAGGGAAGCACAACCAGCTTCCAATTAGAGCCTCGTTAGAAAGGAAAGCTGGGGAGCTATTAGAGAGCGGGCCAGGAGTGAGCTGAGCCAGCTGCCTGGAGACCCACTGCAGGAGGGGTGTCCCCACCAGCCCTGCCCCTTCTGCCCCCCTCAGTGGGTGCTCTGGGACCCCAAGGGTGGCATGGTC
The DNA here is from genome assembly GCA_013400035.1 of Rynchops niger. Lineage (NCBI taxonomy): Eukaryota > Metazoa > Chordata > Aves > Charadriiformes > Laridae > Rynchops > Rynchops niger. Next base: position 278,169 of record VXBH01007493.1, read on the forward strand.
CCTGCTGTGGGCACTTGGCCTGAGCAGATGGAGAATAGGTTGCTGCAGTTACACACCTAAAAGGCCTCTGGAAAGTCCTGGCCCTACCCGGGGCAGAGTTTGGGGATGCTCATGGAGCTGTGCAGGGAGTGCTGGGTATGGGAGAAAGGGGAATTGGGGCTAGAAGGATGCTGCGGCTGGAGAGGGGAAGTGAAACAGGGGTCTGTGGGCTTCACTGCCTCCTCCCACCCTTGAAGGCACAGAGCCAGGGTCAGAGACTGCCTCAACCTGCGTGTCTCCATGACACCAAGATGGTGGTCCTGGTTCTGCCAAGCCCTGGGTTTTCAGCTGTGAGGGGAGAGGACAGTGCTGTTGTGTGCGCATCCATCCTCCTGCCCCGCACACACACCTTGCCACCTTCCCTGGCACCCTGGCTCCCCATCCCCAGTGCCCAGTGTGCCTGCAGCCCAAGGACGGCTTGTGCAGTGGCTACAGCCAGTCATCAAAGTGCCAGAGCCCAGCCAGGTTGGCATGAGTGCCAGGGCATCATCGCCCGCACAGGTTCATCCACAGTATCCACCCCAGGCCATTGCTTCATCAGCTCTGGCTTTAATTGTGTCCACCAGCCATGTCTGCCAGGACCAGGCCACCGGGCACTCGTTTGCCTGCCTGTAGCCCGGCTCTGGGGCTGGCTGGCCGGGAGGAACGCTGCCCAGAGCAGCCTCCCCTTCCCATCCCACAGCCTGGGACCCATCCAACACAAAGTTAATTTCTAACCATGGGTAACCACCAGTGCCCGAGCTGGGATGATTTATCCCCTATCTGCCTGGGTCGGATTTATGAGCCACACATCCCCTAGGCTGCGATAAAGGCCATGTCTGTGCTCTTCCATCCCTCCCCTTCCCGTAGCCCCTCCATGTGGACTCGCTGCCCCCCCCCACCCCCCCATTTACAAGCCTTCCCCCAGTGCGGAAACCTGACAGCCCACAGAAGAACAGTAAACAGCACAGAAAATAGCACACGCTGGAGGCCAAGGAGAGACGCGCTGGCCGGGGAAGCCACAAATGGTTCCTGCTTTCGGGACCTGTTCAAGAAAACAGAGTGGGGCGTACCCTGGGCTCCCACCAGCCTTCAAAAGGGGAGAGGGGAGCTTCTATTAATAGCGAAGACAGGGCGCTGCTCACACGCCGGGCTGGGTTGGATGATGCCACAGCTGTGGTGGCAACAGTCGAGCAGCAAGGAGCAGTCCCTGTGGCATCGGCTGGAGGCAGCGCTGGGTGGGAGTGGGCATTTCCCCTGCAAAATGGGAATTCACGTGCAGGGTGGAAATTTCCTCAGTGCATTGGTGCAGAGTGAGGCTGGGAGAACTGGGAACCCAAAGCAGGGCCAGGTCCTGCTACATTTGCCCCTGCCATGTGGCACTGGGCAGAGGGTGCTCATCCCTGCACCCACTTGCCCCAGTCCATCATTTCCTGCAGGCAGTGCTCAGCAGCCCAGCACCTGGGCATGCTGTCATGGGGATGCCCTAGGTTTGCACTTCAGGCTGCTCCAGGGTCAGTGGCGATGAAGGCATGTGTCACCTGGCATCTTTTTGATGATCTGAGGCTTCTCCCCCTCTGCCAGGAACACAAGCCGCCACTGAGCAGCACTGGGCATCGCTGCAGTGCCGGCAGCCTCCGCAGCGTGCCAAAATGGTCAGAGAGATGAATGCACCTGGATTTGTTCTCTGTCCCTCTGCCAGCCAGAGGCCACCTTGCTGGAGCTCAGACGCTCTGCACGCACCGCAGCAGCTGAGATGCTCCAGAGCCTTGTGCAGCAGTGTCACTGCCCCACCAGCCAGGATGGCATCACCCTTTGCACCACCACCGCGGGCTTCCAGTCCCCGCAGACAGCCAGGTGCACAGCCCAACAGGCGGGCGAATGGGCCAGATCCTGGCAACCTGGCCATACGGATTGTGGTCCTGAGCTGCACTGAGCAGCCCAGCCCAAAGCAGCCCCCCTGCCAGTGGCAGCCAGATGGGGAGGGAGCAAGTGTCAGCAGTGACAGCCGTGGGGTTTGCAGGACAGGGACACAAGGAGCAGGATGGACAAAGCTGTAGGCAGCATCTCAGCTCTCGGGGCAGGCACCACTAGCCCCCCGCCGTCCCCCAGCCCCTCTGCAGTGCTGATAGCGGCAGCCCCAGCAAGGGAGAGAAGAGAGCCTTGTTCTGGGGCCAAGACTAAGGCGATTCAGTGTTCTGCTCCCCTGAGGTTTCTCGGGTGAAACCTGGCTCTGTAATGGCTGTGTCTGTAAAATGTATGGAAATGCCCATAAAACCTGTATCAAATGCTATATGGATATATATGGATATATGGAGAGAACTATGAAATTAGGAGCACGCGGGGAATTGGGGCAGGACGGCTCCCTCCGAGCCGTAAAAATACACAAGTGAAAGGCAGGGGAGGCAGGAGCGCCGGGAGCCGCGCAGACAGGCCGGCACGACCAGGAGCCAGGGGAAGGGCACCCTGGCTCCATGCTGCGTGGCTCTGCTGAGACTGGCGCCCATAGAAAGCCTCTGGGATGGAGGAACATCTCCGTGGGACAGCATGGGACAGACCCCTGCACAGGGATGGGGAAACCTCGCCAGGGCTCCCCAGCAGCACAAACCCTCGCTGTGGGCAGGAAGAGGGACGCCTGGCTTTGGGGACACCCCAGCAGTACCCCTGAACCAGAGGTAGCTTGAAGATGAGCTGCCAAAGTAATGAGTGGGAGGCTGGGGAGGGGAGATACACAAAGGTCTCTGCTGTGGGTGACAGCAGTATCGATGCTGAGAGCTGTTGGGAGCCTAAAGTGAGGGATGACAGGCGCAGGGGAGAGGCGCAGGGTCAGTGGGGAAATAACCACTGCTCCCAGTTGGAAAAAAAGAGCCGGTGTGGCTGAGCATGGCAGAGCAGCCGATGGCAGCCCCAGAGATGCAGCAACCTGTACATCCCTTTGGGGATGGCCCGTCCCTGAGTGGAAGTGCCAGCGTGAGAAGATGGCACGGCACCGACTAAGGCAAGCAACTTTTATTTTTGCTCCAAGGGCACACACAAAGCACGCGTGCAACCCCAAACACGTGGCGCTCGTGTGACAGGCCCACAGCACAAGGAGCTCCTGGGGGGTCTCCACCTGCCCGCTGGGCTTCACAGGAGTTGTCATGCAAGGCCATGGGCAAAGGGACACACTGTGCAGCAAGCAGAGCCTTGCTGCCATCAGCGTCCCAATGTATAAACCTGCCATGAGCCAGCCAAGCCCCTGTATCCTATACAAGAGACTCGCCTTTTCCGACAAACCCATCACTTCAAGAGCTGAGGTTTTAGGAAAATCTCTAATATCAACAGGCTTTTCAGTTAAATCATAAAAAAATAGGCAGAGGGCCCTTGCCAAGGAGTAAGCAATACATGATGAGAGAGGAGGTGAGCTGTGGCAGTTTGCTGTCACCATTGATGCTGTTTGCTCCCTGCACCATGCTGGGCAGCACCCAGTTGTCTCCAGTCCTTCTTGCCTTGTTCCAGCAGGGAGACACCCCGCCCAGCCTTCCGCTGCTCCCACCAAAACCTTTCCTCTCCTTGTTGCTTACATAAAGCACAAAAGAAGGCCAGAACCCCCACATCTGGGGCCTAACCCACTGATTGGCCCTGATCCATTTGCCATGAGAGTGGTGAGCATGGAGGGACCTGTGTGGCTGGGAAACCTAGGGCAGGACCCGTCCCTGGGCATGTCCCTGCTCCAAATCCACACAGAGGCGATGCTGTGGTGATGGGGGAAAGTTCCTTAGCTGCTCCACCCGGCATCCCTGCTGTGTGACAGCCCCTACGTGGCTCCCTGCTTCACCTCGAACCAGGGCAGAGGTACAATGCTGGTACCAGCCCTGCTGCCCAAGGCGCCGCTGTCACAGGCTGCAGCCAGGGAGCTGTGGAAAAGCAATGCCAGGGCTGCAGAGATGCAGTGCCCGGGATGCAGAGATGCAGTGCCTGGGATGCAGAGATGCAGTGCTGGGGTTGCAGTGATGCAGTGCCTGGGATGCAGAGATGCAGTGCTGGGGTTGCAGTGATGCAGTGCCTGAGATGCAGGGATGCAGTGCCTGGGATGCAGAGATGCAGTGCTGGGGTTGCAGTGATGCAGTGCTGGGGTTGCAGTGATGCAGTGCCTGAGATGCAGGGATGCAGTGCCTGGGATGCAGAGATGCAGTGCTGGGGTTGCAGTGATGCAGTGCCCGGGATGCAGGGACGCAGTGCCCCGGATGCAGGCAGGCAGGCAGGCAGGCAGTGCCATGGCTGCAGAGATGCGGTGCCGGCGCTGCAGCACCACGCAGGCGGCAGCCGCGGGCCGTCAGGCGGCCGCTCACCGGAGGCAGGGCGCCATCTGTCGCGTCCCTGTCACAGGCCAGCGCACGGCGTGTCCCCAAACCCGCCAGCACAGGGCCAGCCGCCGTGCCCAGCCAGGCGGACGCCTGCTGCCTGCTTTGCTCACCCCTGTCCCCTTCTACCTGCGGAGGTGACAACCAGGAGAGGCCACAGCCCCGCACAGGATGGGTGCAGGGCAAGGTTTTGTGCTTCTGGGGTGCAAGGGCGGACCAAGGCATTGGAGAGTGTGTGTGTGTGACAGCACTGTGACAGGGGACAGCTCTGAGAGCCTTGGCCACCTCCCCGTGGCTCTGACACCCAGGGCACTAATTTTTTGGCAGTGTGGTGGTGATGAGGACCCAAGTGCCTCCAGGCTGCCTCCTCTGGGCTTCAAGCCCTTAGTGCTGAGGCCTGGGGGAGAGTTAGGGTTGTCCTACAAAATAAGTCCGGGAAGCAGGACAGTTAGGTGGCCATGCGGAAACAGTCAGAGAGGGACAGAGAGAGGGCTAGGGATGGAGGGGATGGGATGGAGTGTTACAGGGGATGGAGACCATCCTGGCACTCAGCTCTGCATCACCAGGCTCAGACCCTGCCAAGGGCATCCAGAGGCTCAGGGCAGCTTTTAGGGGACAGGTTTAGGGGGTGCCCCACCAAAGGACAGGGCTGCAGGGCCTGGAGACTGTGCCAGCCTGCAGGGGACAGCAGGGACACTGGAGGGTCCCTATTCCCAGGCACTATCCATCTGTCTGCCCGACTGGGTGGCCACAAAACGGAGCAGCACCAAAGGAGAGCCAGTCCCCAAATTCCCACGGCAGAAGCACCCCGTGGCTCAGCCTGTGCCAGCACCCAGGGCCACCACTCCTGGCACCATATAGTCAGCCACGGACAGTGGCAGGTTGGCACTTCCAGCTCTGTGCAGTGCCACCTTCCCAGGCAGCATGCTGCCAAGCAGGTGAAAATCAACACGCAGGGGTCACGCAGTTGAGGGATGCGACATGAATATGGATGAGGCCGAGTGGGATCATGAATATTAACGCCCGTTGTGGCTTTCAGGAACACTAACGCGGCGCAAAGATCTAATATTACTCTTGGCCATGCAAATGCAGCAATATCCTCACGTCAACCCTGACTGCCCACTGCCAGGACCGTGCCAGGCGTGCCCCAGCTGGCAGGGCCACGGTGGCATGCCTGGACTTAGCCACTGTCCCCAGGTTCTGTCCCCCAGTGCGCTGGCAGCATGGGGAAGTGGGACGGGAGTCCTGCTCTCTCTGCAGCCTCAAGGTCCCAAATTTCAGAGAAGAGCCAGGCAGGCAGGGAGCTGCCTGCTCTGTGATGGTGGCACCTGCGCCGTGGCAGGCACATGTGGCCGCGGTGCCCTGGGAACCAGGCGAGGGATGCTGCCTGAGGAGCAGGGCAGTGCGTGGGGCTGGCACACCTCGTGGTTGGGGAAAATTGCCCTGACAGGCTCCAGCCCCTCTGGGCAAGGGGCAGCCCAAGCTGGCAGGGTCTGCATGGGCCAGAAATGTTTTAAAAAACAATGCTGATGAAGGCTACAGAGCCAGAGGCAGGATTCCCAGGGAGCTGGGGTTACCTGAGCATCTTCCCAGCCATGCCCCCGGCAGGGTCCAGGGGAGAGGAGGAGGGCTGGTAGGTCCTCAGGGAGGCATGGGGATGGCAGGTGGGATATGACCGCACCTAGGACACACACCTCCTCCCTGTCCTTGGGCAGGATGGGACCTGGGGAGCGGCTAACCTGGGGCTTCTCAAGGGCCCCAGGCCAGAGATCTCCTAGGCTGGGATCTGAGGAGCAGTCATGTTGAGGGCCACGGGGATCTAGGGATGCTCCTCCAGACCTGTCCTTCCTCCCTCAGCCCTGGTACCCATCTGCATCTCCCCTCAGCAGCCACATCTCCCAGGACAGCGCTGCTGCCAGCAGGGACACAACCAGGAAAGATTTTTGCCTTTTGGCTTGGCAGAGCATCCCACCGCATCCCCCCAGCTCCAGGCTGGAGGGTGCCTCGGGTCACCTGTGTCCCCTTGGCGAGGTTGGTAGCCCCGGGGCCGGTGCAGTGGTCCCTGGGCACGGCGGCAGGCTCCCCCGCTCGGCCGGTGCAGCGTGAGGTCACACCCAGGCCCATGAACCTGGGCAGGCACAGGGGAGACCTTCTAGTCGCACAATTACTATATTATGTNAGTTTTCTTAGTGCCACATAGTAAAGTATTTATAGAAAGCCAGGCGTGAATGGGCCGCTCACAGGCCACACTCCTCCTCGGCGTCAGGATCTCCAGGAATTATTCTGTGCAGTCACATTGTTGTATTCACCCAGAGATTGAGTTTAATTACAGACACGAGGGCGAACAGGCTGTCAGTGTTCCAGCCTCGCCGGGGAAAGGGCAACTGAGCTCCCTTTAATGAACCTATTTTAAAAAGACNTAGGGAGAGGATGGGGATGGTGGGCACGCAGAACAAGAGGCCCGTGGTCCAGATGTGGCCAGAGCTGCTCTCAGGACGCAGGGCCCCGAGCATCTGCTGTGTGAGGGATGGCAAGATCCCTTCGGAGACCCGGAGGAGCTTCCCAAAGAAAACGGGGGGGAGTGGGGAGGGCTCCCAACTTATTACAGAGCAGGGTATAAACAGAACAAATAAATATAGAGCTGCTTTATTACAAGGCTGGCCAGCTCTGGTGGCTGGCTGATTACAGGGCAGGCTGCTCCAGCGCTACGCAAGCCCAGACCTCAATAAAGGCCAGATTGGAGCTGCCTTTTGCTCATTGACAACTTCGGTGTGCTCCCGCCATCCCGCTCAGCTCCAGCCCGCCGCTGGCTGCCCCTGCACCCCAGCACGGGGCGAAGGGGAAAATAAAAGCTTAAATAAATAGTGAGTAAGTGATGAGCAGGGGCAGGCGGGATCAGCAGCCTTGCAGACAAGCACTAAAAATACAGTTTATTTTCCTAAGGAGCCAGCAACTTCCAAAACTGGAGATTTAAACACAAAAAAAAAAAAAA
>VXBH01007493.1:285538-318625 GCA_013400035.1 Rynchops niger
AAAAAAGAGGAAAGAATAAAATGCCATAAGAATTATAGATCCGTGGCGGGGGTGGGGGAAAGACCCAAGAACAAGGAAAGAAAAACACAGCGATGAGTAAGACACACACATGACGTACATAAATACACCGAGACGGAAATGCATAAGCCTCCTGCACACAGGCACACGCAGAGGCACACGTGCGGGGCCGGCTCCCGGCTCCCAGTGGGGATGGAGCCAGCCTGGGCTCCCTCCTCTCCCCGGGGCCGAGGGCATTCACCTCTGCACACACACACACACATACACACACACATCTTTCCAGGGCTCGGGCTGAAAGGGCACTTTGTCTCCTGCTCCCCGGCACTCTCTACACCTGGGCTCCCAAGCCACCACCGGTGAGGCGGTGGCTGCTGTCCCCAAGGGTTCCCGCGACCACCTCAGTGATGAATCCCTGGCGCCCAGCGCAAGCCACGGTGGTGCAGAGGGTCGGGGCATGGACCCAGCCAGGCCAGGAGCCTCCTGGCTAGCAGCCGAGGCAGCCCCATGCCCGGGCGGCCAGCCAGCGTGCCAGCCCCCAGCGTGCCCACAGGAGATGAGGGAGGGATGGAGCCCAGCACGTCTGTGGGGCTGCGGGTCGGGAGGCTTTAAAGGAGTTGATTTAGTATTGTCCCACCTGCCCTGAAATGGGCACTTGAGCAAGGGATGGAGGTTGCCTCAGGTCACCGTGGCGCTGAACAGAGTCCTTATAGCGCGGGGCAGGAGAAAGGGGCTGCTTTGGGATGAGCCGGCTCCCCTGGGCACAGCCGTGTGGGGCTGCTGTGGTCCCACATGTCCCCCATGCACAGCTCTGCCAGGGAGACGTTCCCAAAAACACATCCCCACAGTGATGGATGAACATCACCCTGACCACCAGCCCCACCAAAGTCCTCGGCACCACTGCACCCTCCCCAGGGCACGCGTTTGGGAGAAGGGGAAAGCAGGCAGTCCTGGTGCGGCACATTGGTGGTTTGCAAGGGTCCCTCCCCTGAAGGGATCACCATGTGCCCCAAGGGACCCCGGCCCTCAGCTTTCACATTGCCCACCCCACTCAGCAGCAGAGCCTGGCCACGGTGCTCTCAGGGAAGCTGCGTGAGGCAAAACGAGATAGAGCAGAGCCCCGAATCTCCTTCGCATGCCACATGAGATGGCAGCACCCAGGCCATGCCAAGGCACCTGCCACCTCTGCATTTCTTCTGCCTTCACCATCCACCATCACCTGCACGGGCAGGTTCCCCCACCGGGCACACGGTGAGCCCGGGGCCAGCTGGGGCCACCACAGCAGTCCCCACCACTGTGTTCCCCCCTCCCAGCCCAGGGAGCGGAAAACGGATCTCTGGAAAGGGCAGCTCATGCGGAAGCTGTTCGCATCCCGTAGTGCGGGCTGGACGGGTGAGGAGCAGGGCAGCTCCTGGGTCGCCAGGTTATCGGATGATAACAAGCCAGCACAGCCCGAGCACGCGACTTCCAGCAATGCAAGGCTGCTTCCTTTGTTTTGGGAAAACAAGAGGGGAACAAGACCTTTTCTGGCACGTTCTTGCCCGGCCTGAAGCTGTCCCCCACTTGCACCGGCTCAGAGAGGAGCCATCCCCTCTGCCCTGCTCCCAGTAGGAGGAGGGGGCCGGGACCAGCCCTCGCTCTTTTCGCCTTTCCCACCTCCACGAGGAGCAGGGCTGGAGCTGGTGACCCACCGAGGGGGGCCAGACAGACACTCCTTCCACCTGGTGGGGACCCAGCTGCCTCCCCAGCTGGGCTGTGCCACAGGCTCGCAGCCCCCCTGGAGACCCCCTAGTCCTGCCTGCACAAGCCCAGCAACCGAGCACCCTGAGAGGGTGATGTTAAGGCTTAGGGGGGCCAAGACACCCACAATTTGGGCTGCCGGGACCCTACCACTGTAGCATCAGCTCAATGCGTCCCCCATCCCCAAATGTGGGGCTGAGCCCTGTATCAGGGCAGAGGAGCAACACAGGGCAGCGCAGGGCTCAGGCAGCCATTCCCACCTTCCCCTCCATCCCATGGACCTGCCCCATCCCCGCAGTGGTACCCCCCGCTCCCCCGAGAGCTGTGGGTTTGATGGGGGTGTGGGGAGACCCCCCCACCCCTTCCCCAGTGGAGGAGGAGGAGGAGGAAACATAATAAGAAAAATAAAATTTATAAGCAAGGCAGTAATTACAGTGTGGCTACAAAAGGCTGCCTCCTCAGGGCCATCATTATGTGGCTAAATTTAACGCCCTGTGCTGCTGCTCGGGGGGGGGCGAGCCGCGTCCCGGGGCTGTGAGCATCCACACAGACGCCGGCTCCTGCTACCTTCCCTCCGTGCCGGCCAGGGCAGCACAGCTGAACGGCAGCCAAGAAAGCCATAAAGCAGGTCAGAATTTTTTTAATAGTCTATTTACCAAGATGCTGTTTTTACTGCCGAGGTTTCTCTCGTTTTATCTCTGGCTTTTCCCCCCCTCCCCTTGCTCTCTCTTTTTCCCCTGACTCCTGAACAGACTGGGCTGTATTTTCTGTTTTAGGTTCCTCTCCCTCACTTGCTCTAAATACTATTTTCAGAACTCTAATTTTATACGGCATGTCCTTTTTTTTTTCTTTCTCTCTTTTTTTTTTTTTTTTGGTAAATATTTGCCATGACTAAGCCAGGACACATCCCGTTTAAAAGGCTCCCATCCCACAAAACATCAGCCCTTTAATGACATGAATATCATTAGCTCTCCCCATGAAAAGAGGTATAGAAAGGGAGCATCACTCAACCCCTCTGAGTTCCTGTATCTGCACAGACATATATTTAGCCGTGTGTACTGTACAGTCACAGGAGGGGACAGTCTGGGCACACGCACACCACCTCATTCAGCCAGAGGGACCCAGAGCGGGGACCCCTGGGACCGGTGGGTTTTGGGATATCCGTCTGTCTGGGATGGGGTTGGGAAGGGCTCTGGGCCCAGCGGAGCCAGAGCCGGTCCCCAAGAGCTGGTGGCTGAGCACAGAGGAGCCTCAGAGCCCCTCCAAGCTGGCTTTTGGGATCCTCTGAAGGCCCTTCTCCAGTGTGGGGGGCCAGTTGTGTAGGGCCCACGCGTGCAAGTAGCAGGGCTGCGAGAGGAGCACAGGCATTGCCCTCTCCAGGTCCTCAGCACCACCAGCCAGGTTCAGTGCTGGGCGGCAAATATTGGTTTGGAGCTTGACCCCAAAGGGCCAGCACAGGGTCCAGGAAAAGGTACATGATCCGACAGCCCAGAAACATTTCCTTACTGAAGTGAGAGTCTGTCTGCACCCACCTACAGACATCCAACACCGGAGCTGGCAGAGCATCTGCAGCTTGGGTGCAAGCACAGTGTCCCTGAGGAGCAAGCAGAGCTCTCAAGAGCTCAGGCTCTTCCAGCCTTCCTCCCAGCAGACGAGGAGGCTCTGTCTCCATCCATAACAGCATCTTCTGTTGGGGAACCTGTCCATCCACAGTCCCAAACTGGCCATGGTCATCCCTACTTCAGCATGGTTGTCTCTTCCCCAGCATGGCCATCCCTTCCTTGGTGTGGTCTTTCCTTCCTCAGCATGGTCACCCCTTCTTTGACATTGTCATCCCTTCCTCAGCACGGTCATCCCCCCATCAAGATGGTCACTCTTTCTTCTTGGTTCAACAGCTGTGTGGTACCAGAGGGTGAAACCCCAGGAGATGCCACTGGCTTCTTCATGGCAGAGACCTCACCCACAGAATCTGAAGCCAAACACAGCGGCAGAGGTCCATGGAGAAGAATTTGCTCTCTCTTTCCCAGATGCTCTCTGTGTTTTCCCTCTCATTTCTAGTCCAACCCGATTACAGTGCTATTCCACAATCCCACCACTCCCCTACCATGCTGTCATCAGGTGTGCATGTTTGCATGACCTCCTCCTCCAGAGGTGTCCCCAATAAGGCAGGTATGAAAGCTGTGCAAATGTACTGCTGTCCCTGTAGCATGGATCATGGCTGTGCTCACCACATTCACATGGGTGCTCCTTCACATTTTGGGGGAGAGAGCAAAAACAGTAATCCCAAGAAGGGGCTGCCGATGGGCAGTGCTGTGCAGAAACCAGCACTGTTGCAGACGTTGCACTGACTGAGCAGCGCAAGCTTTCCAACCCACAAATAAACCTGGGGGGATTTCATCCCTGCTGTTTTCTTTAAATTCCTTTAAAGATTTGGTTTCGGCAGCCGAGGAGACCCGGCATTAAGCAATACCACCAGCTCAGGCAGCAGATGCCCACAGTCAAAGGATAACTTTGACTGGTTGCATCCATTCTCTCTGGTTTGGGACCCTCTCCCCCACATTTCCACATTTCCAAGCATTTCCACAACCCGGAGAGCAAGACATGACTGGAAGGGGAGACTCACACCTCCCCAAGAGCATGGCTCCCAGAGCTGGGGCTTTCTGCAGCTGTGCCGGGAGCCGGAGCCCGTGTGCCGGCCAGGGCTCCGTGCGCGCATGTCCCGCAGAGCCAGGTTCCCCCCCCTCGGCCCCCAGCAGCCAACATTAATTCATTAACAGTCCCATTAACACCCAGCTGTGGTTTCCCCCCAAACTCAGGCAGGGACCCGCTCCCCTGTGACAGCTGCTGACAGGCCAAGTTTCCACCTTCAGCCCTTCTGGAGTTCTGTATAAAAATAAGCTTTTTTTTTTTTTTTTTCAAAAGGAAAACTGTATTTCCCCTATCCACACGCCCGCGCACACGTGCAGGACTCGCAGAAGGAATTTGCTCCAATTTCCCCCACCCACAAACACATCACCTTTGGCTAGAGACCAAACGTGGGCATTTTCAGCCCAAATTATCAGGTTTTTCAGCACCCAGAAGACAAGAAGCTGGCATGACCCTGAGCTGGGTGAAATAGGGTGCCCACCCCCGAGCCAAGGAGCGCTGGGAGACCTGGTGGTGCTCTCGCTGGGGCCTCATCTGGCATTCCCAGCATGGCAGCTGCCAGATCCTCCCGAGGAGTTGCCCTCCTGGCATGGCCGAGCATCCTGTTTGGGATCTGGTACCCAATTGCTATTTTCCCCGTTTCATCGTCTTTCCCAGACAGCCATGAGCACCAGATGCTCCAGCATCCCAAGGAGATGCACAGCCCAGCACCTACTTGGGACCTGCTACCCAATGGCTGTTTTCTCCTTTTCCACATCATCATCTTTCCTGGACAGCTGCGAGCACCAGTTGATGTTCAGGAGTCAACCCCTGACTCTCCAGAAGCCCTGGACCACCCCACGTCACGGAGAGGGTGAAGTCCTTGCACTAAGGCATCCAGCTGCGCACCAGCCACCGCAGCTTGTACTGGGAGCACAGGAGTCGCCTCTTTGGGACTATCACTGGGAAACTGGAGACCGGGGAGCGGACACCTCCGTGAAATGCAGCCCCCAGGTGATCAGAGCACCACTCGGGGCTGGCTGGGTGTGCTGCCTTGGGTATGTCACCAGCAGGGTGGCTTCAGCTCCCTGGGGAGGATGAAGCAAGGGCCACCTATCTCCCCAGGTGCCTGTCCGCTAGCAGAGCACCCTGCATCCCTTTGATCCAGAGGTGTTCGCCTCGCTGAGAGCCCTCTAACTACTCCTCTTCCTTTAAATAGTAAAGCTCACAAATGCTCTATACGGCTCCGTGTCTATACGTTGTCTATATATTTGTGTACACACACGCACACAACACACAGAGATTTATTCGTGTTTTCAGAGCGGTTCAGGATACATTCCAGGACGAAATTCCAGCCAGTGCTGGAGCCAAGAACATCAGTGGCCCCGGCGTTCGCTGCCCCCTCTGCCTGCACACACACTAAATACGGAAAGGGAGAGGTATAAATAGAGAGAGAAATACATGAATGGCCCTGTTTCCTTACGCAGATACATAGGACGCAAAGGTCCAAGCGGAGTGGGAGCAGGCAGCCTCAGGAACCGAATGGCTGTGCCCCCATGGGGTGCAGAGCAACCCCCTTGGGTGCTGCTGCCTGCTCAGATGTACCCAGCTGTTCAGCATCACCTCCACATGGGCTGGCACAACTAGGCATTGGCCTGAGGGATAGGGAAGGAGCAGCTCTCAGAAACACCAAAAAAAGCCTGCCTGTGGATGCGACAGGAGAAGGGGTAGAGCTGGGGATACAGGGGGAGCTGGGGAAGGGCTAGGGACAGGCAAAGACATGACGGATAAGCCTGGCAGCCTGTTTTGGGTACGGTGGGGGTGCAGGGAGCTGGGGAAGGCAGCACGGCGGGTGCAGGCATCATTGCTCCTGCCCGTGTCAGGAGGAGCAGCGGAGGATGGCAACAACCTGGTCTAGACCCATCAGCTGGAGATGGAGAAGCCACCACGTCCCTTACTGACACACAGCAGTGCCTTTAGAGCCCTGTCAAAGTCCACCTTGTTCTCCTCCCCAAAAGGTCCTTTGCTTATAGGAGCTGCTGCTGCATCCTGAACAGAAGAGACGGGACAGGCGGCTGCAGGCTGCAGTGGCGAGGGGCTGACCATGCCCCACACCTTCCCCCCACACAGCTGTCCCCGTGTCCCCCCCTTGCTCTGCTCTGACCCAAACACAGCCCCAGATAGCTCAGCCTGGCAAGACCGGGACCCCAGATGCCTGCACGCTCCCCGCTGCCCCCAGGCCCTCCCCATGGCCGGGCAGCTGCCTGTGGCCATGAGGCCAATGATGCCCAAGATGTGGGAGTGGGGCCGGGGGCGACGGCAGGGGGACTGCTGCTCCGCTTTCCGGAGGGGGAAGGGGCTCTCCCCCTTCAATGCTCCCGTTTGAGCTGAGGCCTGGCACTGGCTCAAACCACCGCTTGCTGACACGAGATCAATCATCCCCCGAGCTGGGCTGCTCCTCGGCAGCACCGTGCGGCTGGTGCCCATACACGGGCTGGGGCCTCTCCCGCAGGAGCTGAGTCTGGCCCCTTCTGCCAGGCTGCCTGTGATGGCCCGCTGCCTGCCTCTGGTGGCTCCCAGCATGGCGTGGCATGGCGTGGCATGGCACAACATGGCACAGCATGGCACGGCACAGCTTGACATGGCACGGCACAACATGACATTATATGGTACGGCATGACATGGCATGCAACAGCATGACATGGTATTATGGCACAGTATGACATGGCATGGAGAGTATGAGAAGACTCTGACTGAAAAGGACGGTCCCCTGCACATGCCAGACCACATGCCACCGCAGAGCCAAGGGCAGTGCGGTGCCCCAGGGAGGGTGGCTCCAGTGGCGCTTGCCCATCCCTCCATTCTTAAACAAGCCACCAGGTGATGCTGGGCTCAGGTGGGGCTGGGACCAAGCAGGCGGCTGCCTGTTCCTGGCCCAGGTGCCACCTGCTCTCCACAGTGGCAGTGACAGAGCTGTGCCCAGGCACAGCCGCACTCACAGGGGGTCGGGCTGTGAACCCCACTACATCCACAGCAGGAGCATCCCTGCAGGGCTCCTGGGAGAGCAGCCGCTGCTGCCACGGTGAATCCCCATCCCTGGCAGATGCAAGGGCTGGAGCAATGACAGCCAGCCTGGCCCTGGCCCAGCTGCTGGGGGTTCGCTCCTTGCCCGCAGGCTGGGCACTATTTTGGGCAGGCTACTGCCCTGGGGCGCCCATGCCAAGTCTGGTTTTAGCAGCGCACAGCTCCACTGACTCACTGCTTGTGCAAGCGGCCTGTGGCTGCCAGTGGTGGCCCACAAAGCGGGTCTTGGCAGGGCCGACCCTCACCTGATCGGGCCTCAGCAAGCAAATAAATAATGCCGCAGTGCCGCCTGCCACGCGCCTCCATGGCAAACACTGTGGGAGGGCTGGTGGCCACGGGGCGGTGAGTCCCCACGCAGGGATGAGCGTCTGCGCTCCTCCCCAAGTGCCCCATTGTGGGCACAAAGCGCTGGCCCCTGGTCTCTGCAGCCATTGGATCTGGCACTTTGCCCGTGGTGCCTGTCAGTGGCATGCACCCTCTCCTGCGCTCACTTGTGCTCTTGTGTGCACGCTTGTGCTCTTGCAGGAGCAACCCTCTGCTCCTCCTTGATCTCAGCAGCAGCTCCTTGCGCACATGTGTGTGCAGGGCAGTGTTTGCCCCACTCCCCCCAGCACTGCTGCAGCCTACCACATTTCCAGCATGGGACCCAGACCCTGGGGCAGCGAAGCGATGAGGTGATGGAGGCTTGGTCAGGAACAAAGCAAGGACCCCAACAAGTGGCCCCAACCCGGGGCAGGGCACAGGCACCCACAGGTCTTGCTGGATGAGCAGAGCACGGAGGCTTGGATGCACACGTGGGATCGCTCCGCTCATCCGAGCATCCCCAAAAGCCAGTCCCATGCTGCCACCTCTGCCCTGAGCCAAGCTGCCCAGGACCTCGCAACTTTTGCACCAGCCGGTGATGGCACTGTGGCCACCAGGTCCTTCCCTGACCTCACCCCGAGGGACCCCAGCCCGGCCAAGCACACACAGCATCTCCCCTTGAGCCACGCACCCTGCACACAAACAGCCCATGTTGTGCCCACGCTGCCAGCCCCGCTCTGGCCCGGTGGCAGCTGCAAAGCCGCAGCTACCTTGCGCTAATTAAAAACATCCCCCGTCGGAAGGAGCCAAAGGGCCGCTTCCTCCCCGCCACACCGGGCTGGCGTGGGTTTGAGGGATGCCGTCCCCACCCTGCAAATCGTGCAGCCCACCACCGGCTTCGCCCTCGGCCAGACCGCGGCAGCTCCGCTCCCCGGGGCTTATTTTTAGTGCCTGTTAAACAGGAGAGGCCGGAGGCAGGCAGGTGCCGGGCCAGACTCCGGGGCGGCGATGGCTGGTGGCTCCAGCAGGCGCCCCGGCCGCCCTCCACCTGCCCCGTGTACCCTTGCAGGAGGGGGACGGGCGCCTGGCCCCTGTCCCAGCCCCGGTGGGGAACAATAAGAGGGACAGTGACCCCCGGGCGCCCTGACGTCAGCCGGCACCACCGCCAGCACCGCCGCCAGCCCCGGCTCGGGGCTCCTGCTCACCCTCGGCCGGGGCCGCGCTGGAAGCCGCCTGTTTGTTTATCTTCCTCTCCAGCATTGCTTGTTTTGATGGCACATCCTCCTCCTCCTCGCCGGGCCCCGGGGTCGAGCCGTGAACCCGCCGCGTCCTGTTTGCTGAGGTCCCGCGCCCGGCTTACGGAGGTGCGGAGCAGCCGCCCCCGTGCACACCGATAAAAATATGCCGGGCGAAGCATCCTGGAGTGCAGGGGCTATATTTGCACTGATGGTATCGGTGAGTTTGTCCCCAGCGTACCTGTCCCTGCCCTCCCTGGGGAGTGGGGGCATGGTACCGCATGTCGCCCCGCCTCTGCTGCCCTCGTGGAGCAGGACCACAGGGTCCGGCAGAAGCTGAGTCACTAAACGCCAACCATAGCCAGGCAGGGGCAAGATCTCAAAACCCATGGGTGGCCATCCCACGCTGCCCCATAGGGTCATCTCTGCAACCCACAGAGACCCCCAGGGATGAGATACCCCTGACCCACCAGGTCCCAGGCTGCTGGGATGGGTGCTGGTGCAGCCCTGAGGCGCTGATCCCTCTCCAGCCTCCTGCTCTTTCCCCTCGCGGCGTGAACCCCTGGGCTTGCCAATAAAAGCTGCCGGCTTTGCCTCGGCTCGCGCGCAGCCGCTGGTCTCCCTCCGGCTCTGCCCAAGCCCAGGCAGCTGCTCAGCAGTGAACTCTTGCCAAAAACTACGTGTGTGAAAGCGTCGTTTCCTAAACGTATAAATATTCCCAGGGCTTTGCTGGAAAACTCCCCATGATTAGTTAAAATGCCCTGGACAGCCGAGTGTACGCAAGCCCAGGGAAAGGGCCCGTCTAAGCCGAGAGGCAGGAGCATCCCTGTGCAGCTCTGTCCTGGAGGACTGGCAGGACCTTTCCTCTCCAGCAAAGGTTTGGGAAGCGAACAAAGCTGTGGAGCACTTTCCCGCATCCCGCCAGCCCTGCATCACACCATTACAGCCCCCTTCCAGCCAGGAGGTCCTTAACGCTTCCAAACATCCACAACCTGACGCCCCATTTCCCAGAGGGAGAGGCTGGAAGGACCATCAGACCTCTCCCCCTGACCTCCTGCCCACTGATGTTCAACCACGCATATCCCGAGACAGAGCCCAGCAACTTGGTTTTCTCCCAGGCAGGCTCCCAGCCCGCTTTTGGAGACATCAAGAGATGGAGGATCAACCGCTGCCCTTGGGAGCGTGCCCTGATCGCTAATCGCCCACGGGAGCAAACCCAAGTGCCTCCGTTCTCACTCCAAATTGCCTGGCTCCGGCTCCCGGTGCCTGGCTTGTGCTCTGCTGTTCTCCACGAAATTAAAGAGAGCCCTTCACTAACCAGCATTTTCTCCTTGTAAAGACCCTCACGCACTGTAATCAAGGCGCCTCTCAATTTTCTCCCTGATAAGCTAGACGGAGCTCTTCCCTTCCAAGTCTCTCAATGCCGGGCTCTCTCCCCAGCCCTCAATTCATTCCTGCCACTCCGCGCTCGTTGTCCGGCGTCTTTTTGAAAACCCAGACAAGGGAGTCAGTCGCAGCGTTCCCGGCTCCCAGCGGCACATCCCGAGGGACCCCAGCCCCTTTTGCTGCTCCTTTTTGGAGCTGGGCAGATGGAGTACAAAATTACCCGGGTGCTCTGAGATACCTGCCCAGAGACAACGAGATCATCCAACCCACCCTCCTGCTGCAGGAAGCGAGGGGAGACTGGGGTGAACAGCCAGACTGGGCGGTGGAGAGCTGCGAAGCTGTGTTTGATGTTCCTCACTAACACAAGACCTAGGAGGCATCAAGAGGAATGACGGGGTGCCGCATTCAAACTGAAGGCAGCAGCTGCTCGCATCTCATGGCTCATTGCCTCAGGACAGTCGATGGGCCGAAAGCATCATCAGCGGGTTTATAAAGCGATGGGATGGATGCAGAGAGGACAGATCCCCCCAGGCAGACTGAACGCACAACTGCATCCCTCCACCAGCCTCTCCCCCGCGGCCGGTGCTCAGACCAGGCTGCCAGGGGATGCAGAGCGGGAGCATCTCCCAAACCCTCCCATTCCCCATCCAGTGCTCCAATCCCACGATGCTGCTCCAGGGCTGGTTTTGGGAGACACAGCACCAAATACCCTCCCATCTTTTAAGTCTCTGCCAGATGAGCTCCCCACCATTGGCATGGCTCTTTGCAGGGTGGCATCACCCCGTCTTCTGCCCACCCTGCGCCACCGACCACCTTCCCCCCTGCCCCACGCCCTACCGGCTCTTGGAGGACTCTGAGTTTCAAGCCTGACGTTCATCTTTAGCAGATGTTGTTCAGCCACCCCTTGGACAAAGACACACTTCATCATCCCCCGATCCTGGCACATCTGCCTGCATCCTTCCAGCGACAGCACCGAAACATTTACCGACTGCTCCTGCCATGTCTGCTCCAGTATCAATCATTTTACCACCTCCGTCTACTAATAAGCTTATCCCGTTGCTGGGAGCTTGGGGTTTTCTCCCACTACACTAAATAAAAGCCTTTCCTTCTGTCCTTCGCCATGATTTTTCCCTGATGTCTTTAGCTTCTGTTATCCATTTTCTACACTTCATAATTTCTAATTTATATTGATTGCTATCTACTCCCGCTCTCCCATTTGTTATAAACTGCTCTTTTATTTCTAATTGCTGCCTTCACTTTGCCGCTGAACCAGAACGGGCTCTTGGCCAGCGCTGCCCTCTTTCTTGATTGTGGAATTGTGGCTTTTTGTGGCTTCTGAAATTCTTCTGAAAGAGCTCACCATTTTCATTCACATTTTTCTATCTAAATGTTTCCTCCAAGCTGATTTCACTCATAATTTTCCCCCTGCTTTGGGAAATTAGCCCTTTCAAAGCATGAAGGATATAAATTACTGTTTAGGAATGTCCTTTCTTTGCCCAGGGTGAATGTAATCTGGTCGTGATCATCGGTCCCTAGGCAACCTCCAACTTGCAGTCCAGCAGTGAATTCATCTCTATCCATCATAACCGGGGGGAAGCAAAAGTTGCCTGCGCTGGATGCAAAGCCTCTCGTATAAAGGAGGTACCGTCTCTAATTTTTAGAAACTCTGCAGATGGTTTATTACTGGCTGCGCAAGAGCTTCAGTGTGTATCTCACAGAGTGATGTCCTCTCAAAGCCTGTGTGACACCACGGACACTGGCTGACTCCCTGGTCCCCAGCAGACACGGCTGCTCCCCGCTCCTGCTCCTTCACAGCAAGCACACAGAAAAACTCAAAAGAATCTTGAGTCTTTTGTGCCTTGATGGGCATCAATCATTTCTGATCTTGCCACATTGGTTTGAATCATTTTAGTGCTTCTGTGATTATTTCCAGTAATGAAAAAGGATCAGAGGAAAGACTCTCTCCTTCCAGCCCCAAAGCACATGACTGATTTTAGAGCCAAGGACGCCAAGAGGAGAGTGGTGGGCACAGCACAGATAACAGGATGAAAGGCACTTGTCCCTGCAATGCGCCACTGCAAAGCCACCCCTAAAAGCAACAGATGTACCAAAAAGGAGAAGATGGCTTCTCCTCATTCACCTGCTTCCTGCCTGCCATGAGCATCAGTGTTTCAGATCCACAGCAAGTATGAGAGGCAGGTGAGGATGCCCCAGTGATGGCACGCTCCCATGGAGCAGCCAGCCCAGCTTGCACCCCCAGCAACTTCCAGCAGCCAGGCAGTGGTGAAAGGGTGACAAAACACAGTGCCATGTCCCCATCTGGCCATGCCAGGCATGGCCCCAGCTCTTCTCGCCCTGCAGACCAGGTGCAAGAACACAAGGAGAGCCATGGGAGGGCCAGTGGGTATTATCCCTCTCCAGGCAAGTCCAGCCATCCCCCAACAGTGCCCCCATCCAGGCTAGCACACCTCACACTGGGGCTGCTGGCGCCGGCTCCCCACCGCCCCTTTGCCGAAGGAGGGAGGACTTGCACCGCTCCTTACCTGAGCCATGAAGTTCTGCTGAAATGTATCCTCCTGGAAGGGCTCTGTCCGCAGGCGGTCTGCAAGGGAGAGGGGGGATCAGCCCGGGCAGGTCTCCAGACCTTCCACCCCAGCTTCCCCTTCCCCTGCCTGCGCTGCCAGGAGGCTGCAGGGGAATGGGGACTGCAGGGTCATCCCAGGGCCAGCGGGAGAGGCCAGTGGGCCCCTTGGTCTAGGGACACATCACATCACGCAGATAGCAGAAGGTGCAAGGACCACAGGGAAGCCTGTTGATGCACGCAGCATCCAGAGCTCACCCACACTTGCCCCAGCACCCTCCCACACCGAGGAGCAGGGGACAACGGCAGGACAGGCTCAGCACCATTCCCAGCTTGAAGAGCTGCCTGGGTCTGAGCACCACGCAGCCATGCTCCATGGGACAGGGGACTGCTTGTCCCAGTTGCTTTTCTGATGGGTTGAGACAGCCTGTGTCTTCCTCTTATAGAACAGGGACAAACCCCTGTTATCCCTTGTTCTCTGCACCTCCTTCAAAGCACTGATTTTTCCCCATCATTGCTAAGACATTGTCTGGAAAAGCACCTGGCCAGCTTTGCTCAGCAGCACTGGTGCAAATCTTCCTCCTAGCTTCCCGCCCTGCCCAAACAAGGGACAAAAGAGGCCACCTGCCCACCAGCATCAGTCCCCGGACCCCAACTGGGTTGTCCTGGCTGCTCCAAGACCTGCAGAGCTGTCACACAGCAGGAGACAGGAGAGCATGGCCAGCTGGTGCAGCTGTGGTACAGCTGCAGGGCAGACCCAGGCCCCTGTGGTGGGGTACCTGCCGTGGTACAGGGTCTGGACCACATCACCTTCCTGTCCATGACATGCAAGTCAAGGCTGGCCCCCAGCAGACCCCACATCCCGGGGGCAAGGTTCCTGCAGATGGGCAGGTATCACCTCTGGCAGCAGGATAGAGCACAGCGCTAGCACAGGATGACCCAAAAAACAGTGCTCAGCCAACCTCCATGGGCCGAGGACAACCCGCCCCCAGGTGGCTCCCCCAGGCAGGTCCTGACCCATGTTGTACACAGGAGGGCTTCCTCCCGCCTGTCCCCCCGCCATGGCAAGGTGGGCTGGGCACTGAAGGGGGGCCCACCGGCACAGCGGTGCTTCTTGCGGCAGGGAGAGCCAGGAGCCCTGGTTGCTCTCCAAGCGCTCCGGACAGGAGCCTGACACCGCTCCAGGGCCGGCCCTCGCTGGCATCCCTGCTGGCTCCTGGGGAGCAGCCAGGTGCTCTCTGTGAAGCGGAGAGCCCCTTGGCGACTCCCCAACTCCTCCGGCTACCGGTCAAGGGCTGTTCCTCCCCCAGCTCTCCCCAGGGGCTGCTCCCCAGCCTTCTGGCTACCGTCTTGCCGCCAGCACGGCTGAACATGAAACACAAGCCTGGCTGGGTAATAGCCAGAGGGAGCAGAGCATGCCAGCCCCGCGCTAAGGAGGAAACTCGTTCCCTTTTTGCTCCTTTCTCAGCCTCAGGGCATCCCTCCTCACCTCTGCTGAGAGTGGCCCCGCTCTCCCTGTAGTCTTCGATCTCAGCATCCTTCTGGAGCAGCAGAGAGGTCAGCCCTTGCACCTGGTACTGCAGCGCCAGGCTCATCCGGATCAGGGGCCGCACAAGGTGACGGGACACCTAGATGGAGGAAGGACACTCTAGGGAAGGTCCAGGGATGCACACAGCTGTCCACTGAATGGTCAAAGCAGGGCAGCCAGCAAGGTCCTAGCAAGAGTTGCACTCCAGGTCATGCAGGGCTCCCCAGGGTAACCCCACATTTCACCCGAATCCAGTGGGAAGCGGTCAAAAGATACGATCTGGGAGAAGGGAGGCAGGATGCTGTGGGACACATCCCTCCATCCCAGCCTCGTCCTTTCACAGCTGGGGGCTGCAGCAGGGGAGAGCTTGGGTGGGAGAGCCCGATGGGGACAGGGTGCAGGGGAAGACAACGCTCCGCCTGCCATTTGGGGTGCAGCAGGAGACAGAAAGCTCCCCATGTGCCACCCAGACCCTCCCCACGGCTCTGCACACCCCAAGGCATGTTCCTATGCAGGGAACAGGCAGAGCTGGGCGAAAACCAAGAAGGACTCAAGGTCAAGCTGCAGTTCGAGGAACAGGAGACACTTGCCCAGGGAGGCGAGATAGAAAGCAGGAGGGACGCCAATGTGCAGGACTCGCACAGGCTGCAGCTCCCCATTGCAGCCCACCGTGCCCACCCTTAGCTCACGGCACAAGCCCCACGAAGAGCTCTGGCCATGTCCCCTGCCCCCCAGCCAGGCTGGGCTACCCTGGCCCACCAGGCACATGAAGCAGCCTCCTGCCCATCACTTCCCACAGTCCCTGGGAGGGCATTTTGGATCCCCCCACCCCAGCACGTCCCTTGGCTTTGTGGCCAGGCTGAGCCCACAGGTGAGAGAGCAGCAAACCCAGCATCACTCTCGAAGCCTTCTCGCTCCTGCAGTGAGCCCATGGTGGGCTCCATGCTCTGCACACCCCCAGGCACAAGCCACAGAGGTGATGGTCATCAGCCATACAAGTGCTCAGATGGCACCATCCGCTGCCAAGCTGGGATGGGGCAAACAGCAGTTTACCAGGAGGGCTCCATGCCTGCCTCAAGCCCCTGGCCAGCTACTGAGTAGAGCTTAGCAGGGCAGAGTTGGTCCTCATTCCTACATCCACACCAGCCATGCTCAACACCCCAGCTGCTTCCCACTTTCTGGGCGCCTTGCAGACATCCAGCACAATTCCAAGCAAAGGGAGAGGAGTAGCTACCAGCTGAGAGCTTGGGCTTTCCACCTTCCCAGCTCAGCCTCAGCACTTCTTGCCCAGGGAGGGACAGCAAACCCCTAGGGCGAGCCAAGCCAGGACCTCGAGTTTATTTGCTCCCCACTTCAACCTTGAAAGCGAGGACAGACACCCCCACAGCGGCTGGGGAGCCCAGCTCTCCTCCCCGCCATGCCCAGGCACAGTCATTCAGGGGGGAAAAAGGGACGTACCCCGCAGCAGGACCCGGGGGACCCGGCCGGGGAGGAGGGGGTGGAGGTGTCAGGGATTTAGGGCGATGCCTCCCGCAGCCGCCCGCCGGCAGCGGAGCCGCAGGGCCGGCCGCTGGGCCGGGGCTGCCGCCGAGGCCGTTAGCGGGTACCGGGCGCCCTCTTGTGCGCGCAGGGACGCAGGGCCCCGAGGGGACGGGGACAGGAGGGGACCGGCCCGGGCAGCCCTGACCCTGCAGCGCCCACCCCGCCTCTCGGGGCGGTGCGGTGGAAGTGCCACCCTTGGGTGCTCAGCTTGCGACACCGGGCTCTTCCCGGGACCCCAGACTGTTGGGCAGCCCGGTGGTAAGAGCAACCCCTTAAAAGCTAGGGAGCCCCCGCTTTGATTCCCTTCTGTCGTGACAGACCGGCTGGGGGTCCTTTGGGGGTACCTGCCACTCTGTGCCCCTCTTCATGGTGTGCACCAAAGGAGAACAGCATCGCTCCGCTGTGCCAGCGCACTGGCAGGGCATTGTCCCCAACAGACCCATCTCCCTCCAAGGTGGCAGCATGTGCTGGGCCACCCCTGCCTTGCTGCTGGAGCCAACCAAGGTGCCAAAACCTCAATGGGAAGAAATGGGGACAGTGGACCTAGGGAGGGGCAGCAGGCAGAGCCACCAGCACAACCTGAGACCACCCAGAAGCCTGCAAGCATTAGGAAGCAATCCTTAATTTTGGCCATCCCCCTCCCCAGACTCTCCGCAGCGTTGCTCACCATCTCCACGGGAGCGGGGCAGCAGTGGAAGTCCCAGTAGAAAGGCAGTCCCGAGAGCTCGCTCTTCATGTGTAGGCTGAGGCCGCTGGCAATGTGGTGGCAGGAGAAGGAGGTGGTAGTGTCTGGCTGTCCTGCCAGCCAGCAGCACATCAGTTTTCCCAAGTGATGCAGGAAGGAGGACACATGGACTGTCAGCCGCTTGTTCAGCTCCTGGGGAAAGGCAAGGTTAGGGGCACAGCAACACCCCAGGGAGCACGGCACTGGGAACAAAAGCAGCAGGAACTCCAGCACAGGAGCCAAACTACTTCTGTGTGTCCCAGCGCTGCAAAAAGCCATCCCTGGGCCTCGGCTTCCAGCCCTGCGGTAGAACATTCTCCACCAGTTCTCCCAGGCCAGCCAAACTGGCAAGGCTCCCCTGCTCCACCAGCCCAGGAAGGTCCAGGTGGCAGGCAGGGTGCAATCGTCTCCACTAGCGCATCTGCCCCACATGCCACCATGAGTGCCACAGGCTGGCCGAGAGGTGTCACAGCTCATCTAACTTGCCAGATTTGGGGAATGGCAGCTACAGCATGCCCACTCCTCCTGCCACCAGCTGCTCAGCACAGCTGCTCTGTGACAGAGGGACATGGCAAATGAGTGGCACATTGGGGCCTGGGCACACAGGCTAAGGTGAGGGCATGAGGCACAGCCCCATGTGTTTTGGGGCCATGCTGACAGGACACCCCATAGGTATGGAAGTGAAGAGGAGTCTCTCCGTCACTGGTGGGTTGGCAGTCTTGTTTCAAGCTTCTTCTTAGTACACTGGTCCCAGGGAAACCAGCTGCCCATCCAGCCCACAAGTGAAACGAGTGTGCCGGCCTCAGCGTGCAGGCCCAGTGAAGACACTGGGCATGCTAAATACCTTGGCCCACTCTCCCAGGAGGAGGACGCTCAGCCATCCGAGGTGACAGTGCTTGGGCAGAGCCTCCTGGGGACTTCCCAGGCCAGATATTTGCACCCAAGCCCTGTCAGACCCAACAGCCATTATATTACCAAGCAGTTTATGCTGCGACCTCAGCTGCTGCGAGGAAAAAAGGAGATCCCTGGACTTTCCAGACACTCACCTTGGACCTTTGTCCCACGACCTCGACGTCTGCACTCTCGTACCAGACGCTGCTGAGGTCAGAGATCAGCAGGACGTAGCCGGTATCCCTGAAGAACGCTTTGGCAAGAAAAGTGGACTTGCCAAAGCAAACAGAAGCCCAGGGCTGTGTCAGGAGGCTGCTCTCCAGCTCCTCAGAGCCCTCCATCTGCAAGACAGCAATCAGGCCTCAGCCTCAGCCCTCTCCCAGGAAGACCCTGGTCCCTGGGGTGGCCTCACAGGGATCCTTGGTCCCTGCCAGCCCCTCCACAGTGCCAGTCCCACCTCGCAACCCGGAGGTGAGGATGCTCAGCCAGCTCTGGTCACACACTTGTCCCTGTACATGCACGCAGCCCTGCTGGGGCGGACATTTTGGGGAGCTCTGTGCAGGGCAGTTCGTTCCCCAGCTCACAATAACGACCCCAAATGCACCAGCAGACACACAGCAGTGTAACTGCTGCCTTCCCCGTGTTATCCGGTGCTTAATAACGTTAACACGGTGAGACTTCTACGTGCAAATTAATGTTTAAGCCGCCCAGCTTGCAGAAGGATAGGCAGCAGGGCACCGCAGCCCTCCTCCTGCTCAGAGAACCCGTCCCTGCGCTCGGCGCGAGCCACACACCGTCCCCTGCCTGCACAGACGCCGGCAGAGCGAACACTGCCGCTTCCCGCTCCTCCCTGCCTGCCGAAACACCCGGGGACCCGGCCTCCCCGGGGTTCCCGCAGGACTGGGACTCTGGGGAGCGGGGGAGTTACCCGAGGGCAAGAGGAGCAGGCGAGCCAAGGGCTGTCGGGGTGAGGGGGCTTTGCAGAGGCGAGCGATGGCAGGCCGGAGGCGAGGGCCAGACTACGGATCCCAGCATGCTGCTCTCTTCCGCGGCGTGCGAGCTGCCAGGGCACGCCGGGATGCGTAGCAGCACACGCCATGGGTCACCGGCACGGGGAAACGGTCACTGCTGTCGCTTCCTCAGGGCCCTGGGAGAGACTGGTCCTGCTCCCTTGCCTGCTGACGAGGATGGGGACCCAAGCTGGTGTGTCCTTCTCAGGCCTCCCCAGTTGTCACAGGAGGTGCCACAGCCACAACACTGTGCAAAATGATGTGGATTGAAATGCTTTAACGCTTTGTTTTGTGCTTGCTGTTGTCATGAAATGTCCTGGTACAAGTGCCCAGCTGGGGACAGCCCGCGGGCTGTGGGCAAGGTACAGCATGGAGAGGCAGCAGCGGCCGAGGACTCCTGTCCCTTGGTCCTGGGTTTATTCCTCAGCCCCAGCAGCCACAAGGTGCCTGTGCAGGCACCTCCTGAGCTTGTGCTTGTCTCCTGCTCAGCTGCTGCACCCCGGAGAGCCACACTGCAGGTGCCTGTGTCCCCCACGCCCAGGGACTGGACTCACAGGACACCACAGAGCAGGGCTATGCCAGTCTGGAAGGGGTCATGGACACCACACATCCCCGCAAGCCCTCCAGCCTCCTCCACGCTGAGCACAGCTGCGTCCTCCCTCTGGGCATTGACCCCCCTACCCATCACTCTGACCGTGATACCTCACCTGCACCCCATGCATTGAGGCCATCCACCTTGCACCCACAAACTGTCCCCCCTGCACCTATGCACTGCCCCTGAGCCCCCTATTTGCGCCCTATTCACACCCTACCACCACCCCTTCTCCCTCCCATGCAGGCTGCAGCTGCCCTCAGGGCAGGTCCAGGGGAAGGTGGTCATCCCAAATGGTTTGCACCCCAAGGCGGTGACAGTGGAGGTGGGAGCCGGCAGGGGCTTCGGGGTGCAGGATGCAGGCAGGGTGCAGGACAGATTGGGTTACATGGCCAGGTTAGGGCGCAGGACCCAGCTGGGCTTTGGGCACAGCTGGAGTGCAGGGGCAGGCTGGGCTGCAGGGTCACGTTGGGGTGCAGGGCAGGGTGTTATACCCCAAGCCCACTGGGTGCACAGGGCCCAGCTATGGGGGATCACAGGGGACTGGGGAAAGGGGGCTCATCCTAGGGGACACGGCCACACAACAGCACCATGTCCCTCCCACCCTGCAGGCACCTTTGGGTGTTTCTGTGCATGAGGGGGATGTTCAGGACCAGGTAGAGGGGGCACCCACACCCTGGAGCTGTGGTCCAGCCCAACCATGTTGCTCCTGTGGACCAGCTTCCTTGTCCTCCCAGCCCAAGCCTTCCTTTGAGCTTGCACCTGGGGTCAGCTTGCATCACCTGAGGGCTGCAAAGCCCCAGCCTTTCCTACCCCACCGCTGGGCTTTTTCAGGCCAGTTCAGTCTGGTGAAGGCAGCACAGGGCCCTGCTCGCGGACTCTGATCTGCTCCAAACACTGGAGCTGTGAGCAGGGCTGGTGCAGACTCTGCTGGAGTCAGCGTAACCAGACAGCAGTAGGAAAGCAGTCCGGGCACTGAGCTTAATCACAGGGGTCAAAGGCATTGTTTTCTTGTCCAGAGAACCGCTGCTGGCTGGTTTAGCAGCATGAGCAACATCTGAGGGACAGTTAAGTTGTGAGCACCCCTGATATCAACCTGCTGCCAGAGAAAGGGTGGGGGTACTTATTTGGGGAACTGAGCTGAGCTGCACCCCCAGCCTGGGGCATCCTGGTGTGCCACAGCCAAGGCATTAGTCTACACCTGGTGCCATGGGCATCAAGGGGCCATAGGTACAGCTGGGATAAGGCACTGAGGAGGGGGACAGCTAGCCCTTGCTGAGCATGGTGCCAGCAGGTGGGCAGAGACTGGGGCAACTGCCCTTTGGGGCTGGCTAAAGCACCGAGCTCCTCCCCAGCCACGTCCACAGGGTGATGGTGGGCTTAAGGGGCACCCACAGCCCCAGCTGCAGTGGCACCAGGTGGGCACGCCCTCCATGGTCACGGTCCTCAGGGCACCATGGGAGGGCACCTGGCATCTCTCAGGTAAATCCTGGCTGGAAAGGAAATCCCGGGAAAGGGCAGAGGTGGTTCAAGGTTTTTATAGCTCACTCCCAAGCAGGGAAATGAGGTTTGTGCTGGGAGTGTAGAAGTGCAGGGTTCCCCCAGTCGATGTGGGCTTCAGAAATGAGGAGCAAAGTGGCTTGCAAGCTGCCTTGGGGGCATAGCCCTGGTCCCCCATGAGGTGTCCCCATGCTGTGGGGTCAGGCCTCAGTGTGACACGTGGACATCTCCATCTCACTTGGCCTTGTGGGTGGCTGCTGCTCCCCTGAGCCAGGTCTGGGGAGCAGTTGTGTCCCTTCCCCTGGGGCAGCAGTCCCCTCCTCAGGGGCATGGCTACTCTCCTCCTCTTCCTCCTCCTCGTCCTCGCTCCCCGGGCAGAGGAAGCAGCAGGGGAAGGCTTTGCAGGATGACGGAATCAGCCTCCTCAGTCCAGCAGGGAGCCCATACACCTGGCTGGCTTCATCCCTCTCTCGGCAGGGGCGGCGAGACCATGGCCCATCTTTCCCCAGCGACAGGTCAGAGAGAAGCCCTCGCTCCTCCAGGGTTCCTGCAACCAGGGCAGGGGGCAGTGAGATGGGAACCCCTTCCTCCAGCTGCACCAGCCCAGAATAGCACCAGGACCCCAGCAGGGCTGCCTGGAGGCAGAGCAGCTGGTTTGGGGATGGTCCCATGGCCAGATCAAACCCTCAGAGCGCAGGCTCGTGCAGACATGCTGTAGCATCCCCTCACCTGAGACTGTGTTCTCCATAAAAAATGACAAGAAGCCAGTTAAGAAGACAGGCACCATAAGCAGGGAGAGGAAGAGGAGATCCAGGGGCACCCAGCCTGCAGGGACAATGCCAGAATCACCCAGGATGTCCCAGCCCAACAGTAGAAAAGGGGCAGGAGCTGCCGCAGCAGGCCCAGGGGTTGGAGAGCCACCCCAGCCTCCCAGGACATCGGAGATGTGTGGTCACCGTGTCACAGTGCCTGAGGCTTTGCCTTGCCTGGAGAATGTCCCCACTACCTGTGGCCAGGTGAGCCGGAGCTGCGCTGAGCCACCGCGGCACCAGCAGCGCCATGAACATGGCGAAGCCGACAATGAAGATGTTCCTCCCCGAGTCAATGTCCGCGTACTGGAAGTAGGAGATGCCCGTGCCCACGGCCACGGCGTAGGTGATGCAGAGGACCCCACCTGCAAGGCAGGAGTCAGGCAGCGCCAGGCAGGCTATGGGTACCACAGTGCAGGGCAAGGGCAGGGTACCCACCATGAATGGCCAGCGGGATGTGGGTGAGGAGCACTGCCAGCCTCGGGGACATGCCCAACACCACACACGCCAGCGCGCTTATTTGCACCGAGAAGCGAGAACCAGTCTGGTGGAAAGAAGGATGGGAAAATGAGGATGAAGAGGGTCACCCCCAACTCTGTCTCCCTCATAGTGCCATACAGACCTGCCTTCCCCAGCGCTGGCTCAGTGACAGCCTGGGTGCCACAGGTCCCCCACACCTACTGCTCCATTGCCTCCCCATCCCTTGTCAACCTTCCTCACCCCACCCCGGGCATACTTGCGTGAAGCCGATGGCACAGGCATTGGCGATGCTGGCAGCCGTGCCCCCCGGGGTGCCCAGCAGCCCTGCCAGGAGGCTGCCCAGCCCTTCCATGCAGAGGCCCCGGTTGCAGGCGTGGGAGGGCAGCCGGGGGGCTCGCAGTAGCCTCCCACACAGCACGTAGCAGCCCACCGAGTTCATGCTGCATCCAATGGCCATGGCGATGCCCACTGCCAGTGCCCGGGGGGTGAGCAGCGGCCACCCCCACTCGCCTGCAGTGGAGGGAGAGGGCATGGGTGACAGGGGCCCTGGCCAAAGGTGGATGGCTGCACCCAGCCCTGCCGCCCCACACCTGCATAGGGAATGCGGAGCCAAGGGGCGTGGAAGGTGCTGTTGGCCCAGGACATCTGTGCCACAGCCAGGTCCAGCGATTCCCAGGGGATGTGGAGGTGGCTGAGGATGGCACAGACGACGCAGACACTAGCAAATGGGAGCAGTACCTGCAAGGCAGCAAGGGGAACCTTGTCAGGGGACCCTCCTCCCCTCCCTGTCCCAGCCAGCACCCTGTCTGCTGTGCCCCAGACAGCACGTCCTGGTCTTGTCACCTCTACGCAGCCATGCCACATCTCCCCTTACTGCTGCAAGGAGCATCCCAAACTCTGCTGCTCCAGTACCCTCGAGCGCAGGTCCCGTGTGCTCCCCCAGCAGCACCCACGCCCTGGGAGCTGCACCAGGACTTCTCACCCCTGCCTCTGCTCCCAGCACCCAGCTCTGCTCCAGGGCCACCAGGTCCCACATAATCCCACACCAAGGAGCCAGGCTCAGAGAAAAGCCTGGGCACAGCAGAGGAAGTACAAGCCACAGTACCGAGAACGTGCGCAGGGTGGGGACAGATGGTTCCATGGAGCCCCTCTGAGCCTGGGGCCAGGTGCAGAAGGGCAGGCGGCAGGACCCTAGGTGCTGGGAGAAGGTAACAGCGAGGAGCATGAGCCTAGGAGAGCAAGCACAGGTCACCATGCAACATCACAGCCGTGGGGCCCCAAGTATGTGCTGTGCACCACAGGGATACCCCATTCCTGTCCCAATGGTGAAGGGAAGCTGTGTGAGCTGCACACCACCATGGCCCTTAGGCTCACATACAGCAGTGCTATCCCCCAGTTAGTGGAGCAGAAGAAAGCAGCCTCCTTGTATGCAGACAGCCCAATGATGGAGAGGCTGGGGGCCAGGACCATGGGCCCGCAGCGCTGGGCTGCCCACCCAGACACACCAGACACTCCCAGCACCAGCTGAACCAGCCCAGAGACCAGCACAGCTCCAGAGACCTGTGGGAGGAAAGGATGGGACCCGTGGAGCAGGGTACATGAAGAGCAGCCCAACAATCTCCCTTGGCCACACTCCCACCTCCCCAGTAGCATCACTTGTTGCCCATCCTCCACTCACCCCAAGCCCAAAACACATGCACCCACGTGCACCACCATCCCCACTGCCTTTGCACATTCCCTTATGTCTCCCCTACTCATGGCAATCCCCAGGAGGGCTGGGAAAGGGACTGGGGGGGTGAAGGGATGCAGGTGATAACAGGGGTGCTGGTGGAGCCGGAGGATGGGGACCCCCGGCCCAGGAGCACCCACCTCTCGCAGTGAGGCAGCCTGGCTCCCTGTGATGGTGCAGTGCGGTGCAGCGCATGCGCTGGCCACAGCCGTGCCTGGAAGGGAATTTCAGAGGGAGGTGATGCATGTGGATGCTGGCGTCCTGGAGCTGGGTCCAAGAACATGCAGTGCAGGGGCTGCTTGCTGCAGAAGGGCCAATGTGCCATCATCCCCATAATATCTGGCGGAGGCAGCCCCAGGCATGTTACAGACCACAAAACTTGCGGTGTGGCCCCAGACACATTGCAGGTGTGCTCAGGGATGAGGAAAGTGCTGTCACGGTCACCAGAGGGGCCAGCAGGCAGGACCCCTCATCCCTACCCTGTGCACCTTATCACTGCTGTTCCCCTGGCACCGGCATGGCCCAGACCCCATAGGACGCAGGCTCCAAGGCTGTGCTCACCGTTCCTGTCCATGCTGGCACCGAGGGACAGGTTGGAGCCCAGGACCATGGCAGGGACCAAGTACTCGAAGGATGGGATTTGAACCAGCGGCAGCCTGGGGAAGGGGACAGCAAGGGCACATTAGGGAGGAAAGAGGGGACAGGGTTGCTCCCAAAACTTCAGCTGCTGGAGGAGTGAGATATGGGAAGCGGAGGAGGTGGGAAGCCCAAAGCGGTGGGAAGGCTTTCCCAACTATGCCCTAGGACATCCCAAGTGGCAGCACATGGGGTGTGCGTGGAGGTCAGGGGCTTTGCCACAGCACACATCCAGCCCCTGTGCGGGGTGTGGGCAGCACAGGCGCCGGATGGCCCGGAGGAGCTGCATATGGTGCAGGAGCAAGGCAGCAAGGAGCCCTTCCCACCTCCAGCAAAGCCTGTCCTCCCCCAGCCTAGGGGCTGTGCAGAGACATGCCCTGCTATCGTGTCACCCTCCTTCCAGCGATGGCTGCATCCCCTTCGTCCCCCTCGCTCACCGGCTCCCCAGGGTGGTCTGCAGCACCGTGGAGATGCCGCAGGCAAAGAGGCTGCGTGCCAGCAGCTCACTGGTGGCCTGGGGCAGCTCCTCAGGCAGGGTGGGCAGCAGTAGGAGGTGGAAGATGCAGAGCAAAGAGGTCTGCACGGCCAGGTGCTGTGCGGGGAAGAGATGGGGTGGTCACGACTGCGGCTTCCTGTGCCCAGCACCCCTGGGTAGATGCGTGCTCACTGACACCCCCCGGGCAGCACCCACAACTGTCTACTCCCCTCCCAGCACACCCTGGCCAGAGCCCCAGGCACCCTTTGCCTGGCAGGATGTGGTCTCTGCCATCCGTGGGGATTCCAGCCCTCTCCCCATCACCCCATCTCTCTGGCTGGCTCATCATAGTCCTCCCGTACCTGAAGGGCAAAACAACAGCTCAGCATCCAGGAGCACATCTTCTGTGGGATGCAGGATGCAAGCGCAGGCCTCCTGGCACCAGGCGCTCCACGGTGGCCCCCATTCATGCTGCTGCCTCCCCGCACTGCTCCCAGTTTACGGTGCGGAGCGGGTGGGCAGGCTCCCACTCCCACAAAGGGCTCCTCACAGCCCATGCACGGCTGAACTTCCACCTTCTGCAGGAGCTGCTCCAGGGTTAGCCATTAACTTGAGTTGGTGAGTAACCTGCCCTTGTGGCCAGGAATGCAAGTGTCACCCTGGGTTGTCACCACAAGGGCCAGGTGACAGCCACTCATGGCCAGGACACCAGATGTTGTTACAGTGCCAACTGCCCACAGTCCAGGTCTCATCTCTGCCTCTTGTACACCGGGCAGGGACAGAGTAGCACAAACACCTATTCCTTCATGCGCTTGGAGCATCTCCACCAAGAGCACCCTCCAGCTCCAGCATGCCCTGCCCCTGCTTGTTCCTCCCCAGCAGAACACCTCCTGCCCACCCAGTCCAACATCGCCCACCCAGTCCTCACCATCAGGCCCTGAGGAGCCCATTAAAAGCTGCACAGTCCCCCAGCCCACCCCCTCTCCTCCCAGGTCCCACCATTCCCCGCTGTGGGCACTGTGCCCATACTTGGAGGGTCTCCGATGGGGGTCTACCACATTCCCCATGCTTCTAGGAGGGGGACACTGAATCCTGCTGCTGCTGGACAAGGATGCCAGGGACAAGAGTTGCTTGCTTGGCTGGGAAGGCTCCCAAAGGAGCCCAGACAGGGGATGGCTCATTTTTTTGTCACAGGGCAGAGATGGCTATGACACCGACCACAACAGCAACCCTGCCAAGCCCTTGTCGCTTGGGGCTCACTCATTCACTTCGTAGAGCAAAGAGTGCTGGAGACCATGTATTCCCCCCATTCCCAAGGATGGGGATCGTCCTCTCTTGCTACTACCCCTGCCTTCTCCAGCACCAGACTTGATGTCCCTCATGTCACCAGAGCTTAGTCTCTTGAGCCCTGCAGGACAGGCCTCATTGCTCCTGGGCTCACTGGCCAGCTCTAGGGTCTGCCTAGCACACCGGCTCAGAGAGCAAGCACTGCCTGGGGTAACCACAGCTGCATCAATGGTGTTCCACACTGGGGCACCCCTGCTGCCAGCACGGAACAGCTCAGCAAGAGAAGGCAGGTGCACAGCAAGAATTACTTTTATTGGAAGAGGTTTGCATCTACAAAAGAGTGAAAAAACAGGTGTAAAATCCACAGTTAAAAAGAAGGGGCACAATGAGTCAGGCTGGTCAGCAAGACAAGGTGCCATCTCCCCGCCCCGAGGAGCAGTCAGGCACCATTTGCCAGCAGCCACAGGCAGCCGGGGTTTGGGATGGCATCACAGAGCACCCCAGTTTCAAAGCACCCAACACAAGCAAGATAAGGAAGCTCAACCTTAACCACACCTTACCACCTCCAAGCCCAGCAGGGCACAATCTTTCCCCAGAGGGGAAAGCCATACCAGGGTCCCCCTCCTGGTGTGACCCTTGTACCTCCCGAGAAGTAGCCTGGCAGCCCCCAAGGGGAATTGCTGCTATGGCCAACCAGCTCGGGCTGCTCGCTTCCCCCTCCTTCAACCTCCTCTCCCCTCATCCAAGAACCCCACCTCTTCCTGGAGCACCCTGCCCCCCCACTGGGGTGACTGCCCCAGCCCTTCCACCCTGCACACACAGCCCTGGCACCCTACATCCCACACACCACCTCTGCCCAGCACCACCAAGGGCCATCTATGCGCTGTAGGAAGAGATACAACCCCCTTTCCCTAGCACCCCAGCCCAAGGGCACCCTATTTCTACCCTCCAGCTAGTAGGTTCCCACCCCAGCACCCCAACATCAAGCCAACTCTGCCACAATTTGTCCCAGCAGCCCCTGAAGTGAAGGACACCCCTGCCCTGGGTGGGGAGACACAAATGCTGGTTTGGAAGTAACGCAGGGGCCTCCAGCCCCGCGCAGCCCCAGGGATCGGGGTCCTAGAAGTGCAAGGAAGTGAGTTGTGTCACACTAGAAGGGAAGGGGAAAGGGGCTGCTACCCCGTGCTCCTAGCTGGGAAAAATGAAGCTCTTGATCCTACTCAGATCCATGGCAGTGTGCAAGGAGCACTGCCTCAGCCCCAAGGGGTCCAACCAGTCCTTGCGGTTGGGGTCTCCATCCCATGTGGGGTCCGCACGGGCTGAGCAGGCATGGCAGTGGAGTGCCGGAGGAGACGGGAGCATGGCGAGTCCAAAGGGGCCAGGCTGGCCAGGGGCTGCGGCAGGGGCGGTACGGTTAGATCTCTCACAGGCAGTGGGTAGTCTCCGGAAAGGGCCTTGTGGGGGGCTCCTGTGTTGGGCTAGATCAGGTGCCTTTGGGTAGGACAGAGCTGTCATCACACTGCCCCACAAGTAGAGGGCAGTCGCCGTGACACCCCCACGACGCGGCTCCTCAGTCGTCTTGTTCTCCCCCACACAACGGGTGTTGCTGGCTGGGGAGACATCAGGCAGCTCGGGCTGAGGCTGGTCAGGGACTGGCTGGGCATCCAGCTGGCAACTGGCCTCTTCAGGGAACAGCGCAGGCCGGGGGGCGGCAGGGCTGACACTCCTCACGCACATGGACCGGTGCACCACAGTGACGGAGGTGAAGACAGCAGCAAAGCCGGTCAGGTACACGACACCCAGGAGGCAGGCCAGCTGCAGAGAAAACGATGGTTAACCCAGACCCCCCAGCAGCCTCCCTCGCAGCCAGTCATGACCCAGCATGGCCATGTGTTGACCCAGCAGCCGCGCTGGCTAACAGCGCCGCCAGCACCAGGACCGGATGGTGGGGAGCAGGCAGCCACATTGCTAACAGTGGGTGGTGCAGAGCCTAAATACCACAAGCCAAAAATGCCCCAGCTCAAACCTAACTGTTCCTGTTTAAATCCCCAGCCAGCACCCAGTTGCCTCCATACCACCACCATGAACTTGCACCATGATTTGTGGGGCTGCGGTCTAGCATAGTCGAACCCAGCACCAGGCTGCAGTGCCTCAGGCAGCACAGCTGCAAATCAGCATCTTCTGACTGCTTCCCTTTTCAACAGGGAATAAACCAAGCTGCTACTCCCAGTGGAAAAGAGGGTCCTGCTCCAAACTCATGGCTTACTGGGCCCTACGTTCTTGCACGTAGCTGCTGCCCCATGCCCTTACCTTCACCACTTGCTGGTAGAACTGGCCCAGCACATGCTGCCACATGGACTGCTCCATGAGGACACACAAATCTGTGTAGGTGAACCAGCCACGCCACATGCCCTGCTTTTCTGCCACGCTGCAGGAAAAACAAAAGGAATGGTGGATGTGGCATGGACCTTCTCCATCAAAGAAGCTTCAGCCCAGGCAGGCTTAGAGAAGACCCTGCTCAAGGTCAATGGAAGGGATCTGCAGAGCCTAGTTAAGGCTCACAGGTACCCCAACCTCTGATTTCACTGTAGCAGGGCCAGCTCTGAGCAGGGGAGGAGCCAGGGCTGCAGGGAGGATGAAAGGCTCACCCCCACCCCACACCTACCGTCCTTCCAGCCAGCTCAGCACTTCAAAGAGCTCACGGGGGTCTGTGTAGAGACTCCAGTCCTGTGAGGACAGCAGTGAAAGGTCAGGGCAGGCCACCCACCACCCAGACACATCCCTCTCCACTCCTTCACATTGGGGAAAAGCAGAAATCCAGACTCCCTTTAATGCCCCTGCTCTGTGAAGCCCCACTTACAATGGCGCTCAGGAAGTTCATCTCCAGTGTGTTCATGGTCTGGACATCCACCTTCCCTGCTGCTCCCCACTCATCATTGAACACCTCTTCCTCTTCACCCTCATCATACAGGTACTTACTAGCAACCATCTAAAAGCAGCACAAAGGACAGGACACACATCTGAGTCTCCTCTGCACTGTTCCAGGCCTCCCTCCAACCCAGTGATCCCCATAGCCCACACTGCTCACCATGGAGATCAGGAAGAGGTCTGAAGATGAGATCTGCTGAAGGTATTCGGGGTTCCGGTGCCGAAGTCTCTCAATGTAAACCAGTGCCAGCATCATGGAGCAGGGCGAGATGCAAGCTTCCCTGTGGGACAAGGCAAGAGCCAACCCAGAGGTTATTTGGGTGCTACAAACGTGTCAGTCACACTTGGCTGCTCCCTCCCCATGTAGGTAGTGGGAAGGTTTAATAAATAGACAGCTAGATACATCCCAGCCTTGCCAGTTCTGCGCCAGCTGTTCTGAGCTGGAGCAAGGGAAAGCACAGGGGATGCAGGATGGAGAGCAGAAAGCCCTGGTTCCTGTTCCCAGGCATGGCCAGCTCCGAACTGAGCAGCTGTCCCTGCAGCCAGGCACGCTGTGAGGGCTTGGCTGCCGAGAGCAGAGCCAGGGTTCAGACCTAGCTGCCCAGTAAGCTCCAGCCAGTAGAGATTCCTGGTAACAAGAGCACCCCTGCATCCCAGAAAGCAGGGCGAACCTCAAGCAGGCCTGGCTGCGTCAGCAAGCCACTGTGCCTGCTGGCCTTGCCACCTGTCCCCAGATCTTCTTTGACATTAATCAGGCCTAAGCACAAAGCCAGCGCTGGCCCAGGGGACAGCAGTGAGTCATAGGTGAGACCACAGCTCCCAGTTCTGACACAGGGCTTGAAAGGGAGAGGTTTTGCTTCTTACCGAGATACATGAGACACGTATTTCTTCTGGAGTCTGCGGATAGGGCTGGGAGCCACTTTCTGCAGCAACTCCACAGCAATATCTAGGACAGAGAAGCAGAAAAAGGGCTTATAGCCCCATATGGCACCGTCCACCCCTACCCTTCCCCTTCTCCCTCACTAGCCCATTGAGTCTTGGTGTTTGATCAGCCTCTCAAGTTTAGTTTAAATGATGAACGTAGGACAGGCCTTATCAGAAATCAGGGATGAGGGAGGGAGAAACAAACAAATAGGCAGGAGAACCAGACCAAAGCAGGAAGAGGATCTGAGTGTCCAAGGCCCAGCAGCAGTGCCAGATCCAGATTAACATGTCTGCGTCATGGGGAGTTACCGGCAGTCAGCTGCACAAAGAGGCTAGCACCCTCCCCTCACCCCACAGGGCCTCAGGCAGCCCTTTCGGAGGCTTTCTAGGACCTGATGTCAACACCAGGTTTTCCCACTCCTTTGGTCCCCTCCAATCAGTATCCTCCTCCTCCAGAGCTAGTCAGCACTGACCAGCTTCCCCCTCACCTCAGCCCCAGTGCCCCCCCAGAAGATGATGGACAACGTATTCATGTAAGCAGGAGCCTGAAGGCACTAACAGGGCACAGAAGCAGCAGTAACCGCACCCACGGACATGCCTCAGCATTCAAGCACTGAAAGGCCAGAGACTGACGGCTGCTGGCAGATGGTTTCAGTAGCTCCCGTCTCACTTCCCCATGTGATAGGACCAGCTGGGAGCATCCCAAACAGCACTACAGTCTGGTGCTTGGCAAGGAGTGTTTGACAGGCAACTCAAGCTCCATTTTCCTGCTGAGCCCTTGGCTGACAGAGTCGAAGGCAGAGCTCATCCCAGCAGCCTCACATTTGCAGCTCCCAGGGGAAGCGTCACCACACAACCTCTTCTCTCTCCACATCCCTACAGCAACTAAGAGAACAGCTGAAACCCACAGGAATTACTTGCCTGACAGCAGCCACCAAGCTCAGAAACACACTGCTCTACGGGACCTCCCCAAGTCATTCAAGCCACACCACTGCTGGGATCCACAACCAGGCAGACACAGCTCCAGCTACCCGTTGGCAGCTCCAAGCCTCTTGCACAGCTGCTGCTCTCCCTGTCCTGCTTGGCCACCCTTGTGCCACCACCACAGCCACTGCAGAGGCAGCAGCAATGGCTCCCCAGACTCTGTCCCAACACAAAACCTAATTTTTCAGCCCACAAATCCAACCCATGACAGTGTACTCTGCCGTAGAAGACACGGAGAGTAGCTGATTGTTGTCCTCATCTCATGGGCACGACATGCTGAAGGTAGTTATAGTTCTTCCTTTCCAGAAGGAACAAATTATCTTTTCAACCTGTCTCCTCAGCCAGCCCCACACTGCCTCCTGCAACTGCCCCTCCCAATGCCAAAGACTTTTTCCAGCTCCTCCTGCTACCCTGGATGCCCCCCACAATTGCCTGTATCTTATTTGAAGAGCAGTGCGATAAACTCGCCATGAAGCAACGGCACAGCTGTACCAAGACAGATGTGGTAGTCCTAGGGCCCGGTTTTTGACAGTGGCTGATAGCAGCTGGTAAAGGGAAGGCTGTAAGAGCAGATAAACTCTCAGTGATATTCTCTGTACCTTGCTCCTGCACCCAGCTGCTGGAGCCAAGTCATTTCCTGGGTGCGAGGCAGTCTTTAGAGGTAATAACCCTCAACAGAGTCTCCTTCCACGAATGTGCCCTTTGAACTTTCAACTCTGGTAGCATCCTATGAAACAGTCCCATCTCGCACCTGGGTGTAAGGCCAGCCCCAAGGAGGAGCCACGTGCCTCCCTCGCACCACCCGTGTCAGAACTTGTGACTCTCAGCAGCTCCCACACAGTCGGCTGCCCTGCCTGGCCCTGCTCCATCACCACATGCCCAGCATCCCTCTCCTCGCTAAGGTATGTCGCGTGGAGCCTCTTGGTGACTTCAGGCCGTCTCCCCAAATATAACAAGAGTTCTGAATGCAAGCACGCTTCCCCACCTGCTCAACACCCCCTGAAAGCTGTGTCAGCATGCAGATAATGGAACCACTAATGCAACCTCACTGTGAAGGCCCTCCAGCAAACCACTGTTTGCCCTTGACTGCCCCTCTCCACTGGCACCTGCACCAGCACCTCAGCCTCAATCCAGCTGCGTCCTTCTGCTCCTCCAAAACACTGCTGAATCAAGAGGAACAAGAGGGATGCGATCCAGACAAACACGCAGCAGGAAATTGTCCCCTTGGTGCTCACAGCTAGAAATTAAACGAACTCCCCAGCACCTTGCAGAACATAAGAAGTTGTCCAAGATACCTCTCATCAAGAGCAAGGACACAGCTTTCACTGCCAAGGAACTCACAAGCAACCTAAAGCAGTAAGGTGCCAAAAATGCAGCAGCAGGCCAGACAGGGCAATTAAACAGAGAGCAGGAGCCATGAGGCTCTGGCACCCTGCCCGCAGCGAGGACGGCTGGGCAGGGGTGGGATTTGGCACTGGGGAGGGAGCGGGTGACTCGTTGGTCTCAGCCCCTGGGCTACTTCCAACCCCCTTGACTCAGCATTCCCATCTGGGGACAACTCCGTAACCCACCTGCCACCGGGCTGGAGAGATTATCCAGGCTGCAGTCTTTGTCCCAGCCATAATACAGCCGCTTCCGCACCCTCTCGCTCAGCTGCTGGTGCCTGGGTAGGAACTGCAGGCAGACAGAAGGGGGGGACAGACGACATGAGAAAAGCCCTAAACCCTCCCCGCACCGGGCTCCCCACCTCAACCCGGTTCACGAGGGGCCCGGCAAGGTCGCCAGGAGCTCAGCCAGGGGCCTGGGTGTGCGGCCACACGGGGCTCCTGGGGACAGGCTGTAAGGAGGGAATGCCCCAGGGGCCTGGGGGCGGGTTGGTCCGGGGACACCGCGCACCATCCCGGGGACACCGGCCACTCACCGTGAACTCCTGGAAGCCGCTGAGGGAGAAAGTGCCCTCCTCATCCAGCAGCAGCCCGTCCAGCTCCATCCCGCCTGCCCCCGGGGCAGGGGATGCCGGGTCCCCTCCGGGAGTACCGGTGCCGGCTCCTAAGTCGGGTCCGCTCCGGTGGCCAAAGG
>VXBH01007493.1:319112-334313 GCA_013400035.1 Rynchops niger
GGCAAGTGGCTATCGGGGCGCTGCTCGCCCAGCCCTCGGCGGTGGCAGTGGCGTGTGGACGCTTGTGAGCCGGGTGGCGATGCCCCTGCGGGGTGACAAGTGTTTCTGCGGCAAAGCTGAGGGCAGCTGTGGCCCCCTAACGCCGGGGGATGCGCTCGGCCGGGAGTCAGGGTGCTGTTTTCTTCCGACAAGCATAAACAGGCCCCTCCCCGAGGGGAGATGGTGCCAAGAGCCTGGCCAGGATTTGCCCTGTGATAATAAAATGCAGCTGGGCCCAACTGGAGGCTCGCCCAGGCACGTTTCTGGTTAATTTTTGCATCCGTGCTTTTATCGGTTCGCTTCACCCCATCAGCAGAGTCAGTAAGCCCCCGTGGCCTCCTGCAGTGGCAGGCTGCCCTGCGGCGTTTTATTTAAGCCTTCCTGCTCGTTAATCTTTCTCTGGAGGGTGCTGATTTTTCACATGAAGGCCACTCGTTTTGGGGGGTGAGCGTATTCCCCCTGCCCTGCCTTCCCTTCTCTCCCTCTTGGGCAGCAGGAGGAGCCGGTAGCCTGAGTGGCAGAGCCCAGCAGTGGATGGGAATGAAAAACATCCTGTTTGTTTGTATAAACAGTGAGTCAGTTTTGCTGGCAAAAACG
Source organism: Rynchops niger (assembly GCA_013400035.1). NCBI lineage: Eukaryota > Metazoa > Chordata > Aves > Charadriiformes > Laridae > Rynchops > Rynchops niger. Next base: position 319,749 of record VXBH01007493.1, read on the forward strand.
CTCTCAGCCAGCAGCTTTCCCGGGAGAAAAGGTCAAAACAGGTCAGGGAAAGAGTTAAACATCAGTTACAGATGGAATAGGAAGGGATAGGCTCTGAAGTCAGAGAGGGGGAAAGTATGCAACGAAACAGCCTTTGAAGTCCCTCTGAGGAGACCGTTTATGTTCTGCTCTCTCATCCATATGGTTATTCCCTCATCTATGTGATTTTCAGAGGTATACCTGGTAGCCAGGTACTTAAATGGTTTGGGACTCCTCTACCAGCTGGAAAGATCTGAATGCAGAGCTTCGAAGTCAGTGGGAGGGGGAGAGGCGTGCCATGAGAGGGCAGGGGTGGTGGACAATGCTGGCTAAGGGACTGTGCGTAAAAAGGCCGAGAGAAACAAAGAGTGCCCAGAATACAGGACGGCAGAGAGAGAGATTTAAATATCACAGAGAGGGAGGAATTATTTACAGTCCCATGGAGGATTCAGCCTGCATCTTTCAACTGCAATCCATAAATGAGGTGGAATAGGAGGAAATTTTTCCAGAGCTGACGTGTTAAGCTACAGAATTGTTGTCCCGTGAGAATGGATAAAAACATTGCTGTTCAGGTCATTACGGGTCCTGTAAGCCCTTAGAAAGTGTGCGACTTTCGTTCTGTGCTGTCCAGCGAGACAGATCTCTCTTCCAAATCCTCTGCCCCTGACTGTGGCTTGGTGGGGAGCACAGCCCTTCCCTGCACTGCACGGCGAGATGCTCTCCAGCTCTGATCAGCTTGGTGCATTTGAGACTAGTTACTGGCCAATACTTCCGGAAGAGGAGGAAGGTAAAATAGCAGAGTGGCTCTTTCTCTCTGGAAAGGAGTTTTCATTAAAGGAGAGAGGGTGATTGCATTTTACCGGCAGTCATTTCTGGAGAGACTTAAAAAGAGCTCCTCTGAGCTGGAGGGAATTGCTGATGCTCTTGTTTGGAGGAAAGGAGGAGTGCAGACAGCCGCTGCTGGCACAACTGCCACCCTGGGACCTTTGCTGTTCGGTCTATATGGAGTGGGGAGATAAACTCTTTGATGGTGGGATTGTGCGACTACATGTGAGTAGTATTGTGCGAGCTGGCATTTGGCTCACGCCAATGTGTTGATGAGGGACGTGAAAGGTTTTATGATAGAGTTAAGTGAGCAACTAAACCATTTAAGTGCTAGGCTCTGATTAAACAGGGAGAAGTTTGTGATAAAAGAACAGGCATCTAGAAGCAGGTTCAGGATGTGTTTTGATGCTACCTGCAGGTAGTGCTGGACCTTGTGATGACAAATAGGATGTAGGTTTTCAGCAAACAGGCTGATTCTCAACCAGTCTTCTGCTACAGCAATCTGTGTTTACGTTGTCTAGAGCCTCCACCTTGAGGATTTGGGGGGACTTGTACAAGGGAGCATAAGCCTTGTTTTACAACCAAAGGAGGAGCTCAGGAGCAGGGGAGGAGAGCGCTGGGAGATGGCAGGTAGTCAGCTGTCTGGTGGTGGGCAAAGGCGCCATTTGGAACGTGCTGTGGCGGGGGTAGGTGTCTACAGAGCACAATGCTTGCTGCAGTGGCCTGTAGCAGACAGATGTTTTCTGCTCTGCCGTACACTAAGCTGTATCTGCTCATCAAGAGCAGTAGCGTGCTGCCTTTTTCCTGCCTAACAATTTCTTGTTTGATTTCTAGGTTGTTTTCCTCCACCTCCCTGAGACCCCTCTTTCTCCTCAGCATGTCCCTTCTTGGCATCCTCTTGCTGGAGAGGTGGAAGCCCAGGTTCCTGTTTGATTTCTCAGGTATGTGATAAGTAGCACTGTAGCTAGTGATATGGTTCTAGTGTTAGCAGCTTCTGGGCTATGGCCACAGCCAGTCCTTCCCTGGCGCTCTCATAGGTCCTGTAAGCCCTGTTCCTACTGTAACTGCAGGCTTTGATACTGCTGCTGCCTCTTGCCTACTTGTATCAGAGTACTGAGCTGTATACTAATATTCTGGGCATGGGAATAATTGCTCCCGGTGCTGAGAAGTTCTGGAAGTAGCTCATTTTGCGAGTGACTAAGGGGGACTGGCTAGCTTGTCAGAGAAGCTGGTGACAGGGATGATGCAGTGTTTCTTCTATGTCCTTTCTCTCCTGCAAATGTTGTGGCGAAAAGATCATTACAGGTCTAGGCGTATAGGGCCAGCTGAGCTGGGAGAAGGAAATGGGGAGGTTGAAGTGTATTGGTTTTAATGAACAGCAGCATGGACTTATGCCCTGAAAGAGGCAGAGCAGATGAGAGCCACTTCTCCTTGTGGCAGGTAGCAGAGTGGATGATGAGGTCTGACAGCAGGGACAGTTAGTGTATTGTACCTGGACTGAACAGCATCTGGTCTCCAGCTAATCGGCGAGTCTGATCACTTGGCTTATCTTTCCCAGTTACTGAAGGGTCTTTGCCAACATTAGGCACAAAAGCAACAAGAGGAATAGTCGCAGAAAGATGATGAGGTGGATTGGCTGCTGTCTGCTTTGAGTGCCTCCTTCACTGGAATTTGTTAAACCACTGGATCCAGACCCGCCTACTGCATCTACTGCTGCTGTTCAAAGGCAGCTTGGGGCCCTCCATCCCTGCCCCCCTGCTCTAGGGAGGGTTTCTGAATGAAAGCCCCTCTATATGTGTGTTTGTAAGGTGTCCTTTATTTGACCTAAAAGGGTACTGACTTAAAGGGTGCTTTCACAGAAGTCCTGATAAGATTAGATATGTTTCGACTGTAGTCTTGAAACTGTTTGCTTTGTGTGGTTCAGGTAACTAGGCAGCCAAACCGGACTGGCCAATTTAATTTCCTGCTTATTCACATTGGATTTTTAAGGGAATAGTTTAAAGCCAACCCAAAACATCTCACTTGAAACATGTCCAGAAATGCAAAAGCCTGGTGTCCAATACAGAATGGTATCATTGAGGCAGGTGGGGGTAGAGTCTCTACAGCAAGTACCAGGCCTGTAAAAGTTGTGTTATCACAGAAAAAAATAGTAAATCCATACTGAAATCAATTTATATGATGCAGAGCAGTGAGGAATAGAAAAAAAAAAAAACAAACAAAACAACACACCAGGGGTTAGGCTCATCCTGTATCATCAGCTCTGCAAGAAGTCAGTGCACATCCTACTGAGCCACTCCTCAGTGGTTTACTACCCCGTATTTCACACCTTGCTGCTTTTCTGCTGCTGACAGCAAAGAACAGGGACACCTTTCTGATGTGCCTGGTTAGGTCACAGCCCTGATTTCAACATGGTCCACTGAACCGTGTTTCCTCAGCCTCTGCGAGGAAGGAGCGGTGCTCTGCGTTCCTGAGGGGCCTCCTGTTGAACTGGCACTGCTGAATACTTAGGGGTTCTTGTGTAGCTCTCACTTCCCTCTGAAGCAGAGCTGTAGCTTTGTGGCTTTCCTCCTCAGTGCTTCCTGTAAGCCTTTCCAGGAGCTTTTGGAAGTAGGTCAGTACCACACCTTCAAGAGTCGGCACGTATATACACAAACCTCAGCTTGTGGCAGTTCTATATGTCTTGGGTGACTGCTTATAACATCATTTCTGAAGGAATGCTAAAACCTCAGCATGTATTTTGCAGTTACTCATGCCCCATGATCAGGGACGCGCTAGGAACAGTGAGATGCCCCACGTTTTTAGGTCTTGTCAGAAGGGACTGCATATTTTCAGCTCCCATGCAGGGAGGGTATTCTCTCAATATGTGCTCTCCTCTACGTGGGGTTACACTTAAGTATTGTTTAAGGACTTAGGAGGCACCTCCACTTTCTCCTGAAATGGGTACCAAGTAGGGATGTTTTCTGTACCATTGTTTGGCAGCTGTATTTTGGTCAGCGTAGGAGAGTGTAGCATGGAAGAACTTTAACAAAGCATGTTGCAGTTGAATGCTGGTACTCCTTAAAAAGGGCCCCTGCTTTCTAGCTAAAGTTTACGCACAGATGAAGAATGTCTCATGAGGAAGCGTTGAAAACCTGTGAGAGCCAAGGAATCCATCAGCGATAATTTGTCAGTACCAACACATAACCTAAACTCTTGCATGGCTGACTGGTCTCCCACAAGAGTCTGGTGTATGTCAAGTGGTTTGTATTAACCCACAATCCTGTGTGAAATGCCGACAACAAGATTTCAGCTGCTTATTGATGATCTGAGGCCAGCTGTGGGTGTCCTGCTTGCTGGCTTAGTTGTATTGGTGCTAGTCATTATTGCAGCACAGGTTGGAGCTAAGCCTTACTTAAGTGAATGTGTCCTGTCAGAAATGCTCTAGGTTTTTTGTGGCTGGGCTGTTCCTTCAACTGGTGTAAGACTCCAGTGCTTTGGGATAGCCAGCAGGCAGGCTACTCCACTACAGGAAGCAAGATCCGGTTGATTTTAAAGACAGCTTGTGTTTTGCCAGATAGTTGAAATCACGTGAACACTCTGCAGCCTGCTGAAATGTTCTGCAGCTCCCCAAAGTGTCTCAGAAACCTTCAGAAGCAACTGAGGAGAATTGTTTCACTCCCTCTGCTGGCATATTTTGGATGGCTTGGATTACTGCAGTCAGAGAGCAGTAGGGCTCCTCTGCCCTCCTGCTTGCTCTGTTGCTGGCATTTCTGTCCAGCAGAGTACAGCAAGCATCCCAGCACCTCGTTTTGGTAGCTGGTACAGCCAGTATAGCCAGACATCGCATACCAGCCAGTGCCAAATGTAATTTATTTGGTGATTTAGTGCAGGTAATAGATGAGGCTTTGAGATACAGCTGGATTTCTGCGTGCTGCGATTAAGCAGCTTTAGATTCCTGAGCACAATAACAAAACACAGCATCAGCAGTCGTGCCAGAGAAGCAACCACCTCGTAGGGGTGGAGCTGCGTCCATAATATTCCTTTCTCGCCCCAAGCTCCCTTTGTGAGCCATGCTTGCTGGCTGCCTCGGCAGCCGTACCCAAGAGTCGTGGGCAGAGGAGCGGATGGGCAGCCCAGTCTGAGAGCAGTTGACTCCTCTTGTCAGGCCCAATTACTGGAAATCTGGGTCACGCTCTCAAAGAATCGCCTCCTCCCCTGGTCTTATGGCCTGCCGCTCCACTGCACTGTGCGAGCTGGCTGGTGCAGTGCCTGCAGCAGGAGGAGGAGTCTGACATACTTGGCCCAGCGTCCTGTGTCTTGGGAGAACGGTGGCTGCGGGAGAACTCTCTTCTGCGGCTTGAACTGGAGTCTGGAGCCTCACTGGGTGTTGTCAGTGAGGGATGTTCGCTTCCTCTGTTTGTTTCCCTGGGAGAGTCGTTGCTGCTTTTGGGCTTTTCACCTGGCTGATGACTCCAGGGAGGACTCAAACCCCTTTTTTGCTCATGTTGCATTTTTCAGCCAGTTTCTAACAATTAGCCTGGACTTTGAACGTAAACTCTCTTCCTTTATTTTAGTCCTGTTTACGTGGTGACGTGCAGTGTAGGGGATAGGGTCCAACTGATTTTTAGACCCTTTTGGAGTAGGTTTGCCATTGGCCAGACAGCGCCTAAGGTGTACCTGTCCCTACCAGCTTTAGGAGGTAGGCTGACTGGTAGAGGAGGTGTTGTGGTTTAACCCCAGCTGGTAACTAAGCACCACACAGCTGCTTGCTCACTCCCCCCTGGTGGAATGGGAGAGACAATGGGAAGGGTAAAAGTGAGAAAACTCATGGGTTGAGATAAAGACAGTTTAATAGGTAAAGCAAAAGCCGCACATGCAAGCGAAGCAAAACAAGGAATTCATTCATTGCTTCCCGTTGTCAGGCAAGTGTTCAGCCATCCCCAGGAAAGCAGGGTTCCATCACATGTAACAGTAACTTGGGAAGACAAACACCATCACTCCAAATGTCCCCTTCTTCTTCCCCCAGCTTCATATGGTGAGCATAGACTATCCCTTTGGTCAGTTGGGGTCAGCTCTCCCAGCTGTGTCCCCTCCCAGCTTCTTGTGCCCTCCCAGCCTGCTCAGTGGTGGGGTGAGGAGCAGAAAAGGCCTTGACTCTGTGTAAGCACTGCTCAGCAATAGCTAACGCATCCCTGTATTATCAACACAGTTTTCAGCACAGATCCAAAACATGGCCTCATACTAGTTACTATGGAAAAAAATTAACTCTATCACAGCCAAAACCATCACAAGGAGGCTAGACCTGGAGGAGCCTTCACAGCATGATCAGGGCCTTGTTGAACATGGGAGACTTACAAAGACTGTGTTGCTGGAAGGGCTTTGGTTGAGCCCTGTACCTCCCCAGACACTAGTCAGCTAGCCAGGACACCCAAATCCATAGGCAGGCAGGCTCATGAGTTCCATCTATCCGAGAAATATTTGGGGTTTTTTTTGTCTATGTATTTAAAGGCAGAGCATAATCATGTGTGACCTTTGCCATTGAAACACTGCTCCTCTCTTCGGTACTGCATGGAGTAAGTCCCTGTTTGATCATCCCTGGATTGGGTGCAGAGAGGAATGGGAGAAGCTTTCCCTTGTTCTTACCCAGCCTGCCAAATCCTAGGATTATAGTTATATCTGTGCCTGGCACAAAGGGCTGTCAGGGGACATAAGAGCCCTAAAATTAGATAATTATACACAAGACTGTTATTTGTTACTTAATTCTATGGGGAAGGATAGAGACATAGGAAGACCTCTGGCATTTGTACACAGCATCCTGCCAGGGGCTGTAGTCTGGGCTGGTTGGTGGGAAATGCAGCTCAGACCTGCTAGTGCCATGTTGGGCTCCGAGATGGGAACTGAATCTTTGTCCAGCCTAGGGACTGTGCTGGCAGCCCTCGGTGACTGACAAGGGCTAGGCAGCTGCCCTGGGGATGGCACTGCCCAGACGCATGTGATGTCAGGGCAAGCTGTATGATCCCTGCAGTGGAGAGCCCACGTGCTAGCGGCAGGGTGCAACTCGGATACAAGTGTCATGCCACGTGTGTGTCAACACAGGTTGCAAGGTGTGCTGGGGCACCCTGAGACTGGTGCTCCGGCTGCTGCGAGTCTCCAGGCATGCTTCACTGAAGCCTGTGCAGCTCAAAATCCAAGCTGCTTGCGTGAGAGCACAAAGAAGGTCCCCAGGGTGCATCCCTAGCTAAGGATGATACATCTCCAGCTCTGCTCTGTTCAAGTGGTAAAAATGTCGGGTTGTATTTTGCACTTGGCTGACTAATCTCCTGTGTTCTCTCTACAGCACAACCATCGGAGGAGCTGGGAGGGGAGAGGTAAGCTCACTGATGTGTTCCTTGATGAGAAGGGAGAGTGGGGAAGCCTTTATTTAGTGTGGTGATCTCACCTGCCCTCTTTGCTGTTGTTGATAGACTGCACATCTCCTGCTGCGAAACATTGGTAGCAGCTTCTCCTGCACTGAGAGCTGCTTATCAGCTCCGGAGCCACAGTGTGAGACTCTGGGGAAAGCAAGTGTTCTTTGAGTAGCAATAAAGCTCAAGTGCTTCTGGTGTTAGGAACTCTTGGGTTTCTTCCCTGGATCTGTCCTGAACTATTTTAAGAATCTTCCAGAGAGAAGAAAGTCCCCGAGGCTGACTTTTGCAGGCCATATGTGCTATCTGTGGTGGTGCAGCTCGCTTCCCGTGCTTGGCCGTGGTTATAGGTCTGAGCACCACACTCTGGCTACCTCGGACTTGGTGCCAGAGGAGGCCATGTAACTAGTTCCACCTCCAGCCCTTCTGTCTGTGTGGCTTTGAGTAAACCGCTTTGCATCTTAGGCCTGTGGCACAGGGATGCTGTGGCATGGTGTCTGCTGCTGCTGCTTGGCTCAGGTGTCTCTTCATTGTCTTCCTGATTAAAGGAAAAAACTATCTCCGAATCAAGCGTCTTCCATAGTTCAGTTGAAGATGCAGTCAGTATTGTCAAGCCTTTGGTAGGGATGTTTCTTCCCAGTGTAGCTGTTCCGCCCCCTGCAACAAAACAGACCACGTTCAAAGATTGTCTTCTTGCTCTTGTCTGTCTCTAGTGAGGGGGTGACTTCAGGGGCACAACCTCACCTGCTCAGTGTCCCTGAGCTGTGTCACTGTCTGGCAGAGAGCTGGGTCACCTTCAGGCTGTACCTGCAGGAACTGCTACAGTACAAGAGGCAAAATCCTGCCAAGGTAAGCTGGAGATACCTACTCTTCTGTGCAGGGGCTTTTCTTTCCATTACTAGTGGCCTAGGGGTTGGTAGAATGTCAAATCAATATTTTTACATTTCCTATCCTTGTTTAACGTTTGCTGTTCATTCCTTTCAGACTTTGTGCCACGGGAAGCTTAAATAATGAATAATTTGCTTCCAGTATTTGTAAGCTGGAGCTGAACCCTTCTGTGAATGGCTAGTGGGCAAAGGAAGCTCTTAGATTGGGAATGGGGAGAAAACAGGGGGGCCTACAGTCTCAGCCCCTTTCACAGGCTCCATTCAACCCTTTAAGCTGGTCCTACCTATTTTGATAGCCAAGATGTGGCTATCCAAGTCCAAATGCAGCGGTGTTTCTGAGTGCCTGGAAACTTGTTGTAAACCATGTTGTGATGGCTGTGACGCGTTGTTTGGGAAGGGTTTGTAGACAGGAGTTGCCTTAGCATCACAGAAAATAGGACAGACCAGCCACTGGGATTGTATCAGGCTTGCTGGGGTCCAGTATGCCAAAAGGAGTGGGTTTCTGTCACTGCTAATTACTTCTCTTCTGTTAAAACACTGCCCCAACTACAGGGAGTAGGAGACCAGGACCAAGATGCCCATAAAGAGCGAATTCATGGAGAGCAAAGCCCTTAGAGGGCCCTAGCTTTTGTAGACCCTTTCCATTATGAGTGAAATTGTTAATTGCTGGATTTAGTCAATATTTGAACCCATGCCCTGGCTTGCAGGATGTCTGTTCTCACTTCTCCCCCTCCCCAGGAGAGTGCAGGATAAGCCCTCAGGGCTGTACCATTGTACTTCCACTTTTTCCATAGGAGGAAGGTCCTGGTCTGGTGGGAGCATGGGTTCTGCTAACGCTTCTTCCAGCTGGTTTATTGCGTAGCAGTGGCACAGCATCTCGTGACTCCGTAACAGCTTCCTGTCTCTGTCAGGACAGTACAGACTTCTCTTAAAGTGCTGAGCTCTGCAGGGGAGATGTACTCTAAAGTGGCAATTTGCAATATCCCATCCTAGCCTCAGGGAACGTAATTTACTTCATAAAGAATTGTCTGATGAAGTTTTGATTCATTTTATTGGGGTCTTGGGTTACCTTGGTTTTCCTGCGCTTGAACCTCTAATGCTTCCAGCTTAACCCAACCAGGCTGTCTTGAGTTGTGATTGTCAGCATCTGAATGTACTCAGTGCAAAGCTGGTGTACTGACTGTGTGAGGAGCATCCCTCAGTTTGCTCTAACTGGGTTTCCTGCACTGGTTGCCTAGATGTATCTCTGCCTCTTGTCACTTCTGTTTGTCCTCTCTCTTCCTTCAGTTCTGCATGAGTGTCTGTTCAGGCTGCCTGATTCTGGCTGTAGTTGGACACTATGTTCCAGGCATAATGATCTCCTACATCATTTGTGAGTATAAGCAGCTCTCTCATCTGACATAAGCTGAAACATGACCTAACTGTGCTGGTAGAATACGCTGGTAGAAGCATATTTGCTTCAAGGTTTTCTTGAGGGGATCTGTGCAAGATGATTAATCGATAGAGGGAATGTGCTCTGGGAAGTCTCTTGCTTTAAGTGTGTGCATGCAGTGCAACTGCAAAGTCGGGAGAGGGAGCCGTCGCTAAAGCATTGTTTTCCTCTCGAGCTGTGCTGGTGAGGCCCCGGAGAAGCAGAAACCTGCAGCCTCTCAGTTCCTAGAGTGGGCATATCCGTATCGAGAGAGTCGTTAAAGAAGCTGCAAGCTGCATGTTTAGCAAATAAGACCTTTTTCACTGCATCGTGAGTCCCTGCTAACTCTGAAGACTCTTCAGGTGGTCTGCTGCTGGTGCATCTACATATGAGCTCTATGCTGCTACCCTTATAAAAGTTTTGGTGATTTTTAGTTTCAATAACCTCATTTCAGGGCTTCTATTGCATGTTGGGGCTGGGATATAGTGGCTGAAGGGGAAGGCTTACACTTCACCTTAACATAAATTTGTATCCTAACAGAGATCTGTTAGGAAAACCTGGTTAATCAGGAGCTTTGGCATGAATAAGAATAGCCATGGATGAGGATTTTAGGCAGTCAGGTGGGAAAGCAGATGCCATTCAACTGTGCTTCCCCTGATGTAGTTTCTTCCTGGTGCCCCGTCAAGGGCTGGGTTGTACTTGGTCTGTCTCTCACACTCCCCGCATCCTGTTGTCACAGTGCTCAGCATTCTGCTTTGGCCTCTGGTGGTCTACCACGAGCTGATCCAGAGGATGTACACGCGTTTGGAGCCTGTCCTGATGAAACTGGACTACAGTATGAAGGCAGAGACGCTGCACCACAAGCATGAGAAGAAGAGTAAGGACCCACCTTTGCTCTGACTTTTTCTGGGGCCGTCCTCCTGGGGTGGAGGCCTAGTGAAGGGACAATGGGGAGAGCAGGTCTGCCAACAGCGTGTGGGGAAAGGCCGCAGCAGAACAGGGGAAAACAGACTGAAACTTGAGGGCTATGGGGAGAGCAACTGGGCAGGTAATCCTGGGAATGGCAAACGAGAGCAACAGATTACAGTTGTTTCTAGAAACCTTGGGCTTCTGGGAAACTGGACAGTTTCACAGGATGGTAGAAGTGGGAAAGTGATGTATAAAGGCATAAAATTCCTTGAGTCTCATGTAAAACCTTTCTTCTCTTTCTCATAGAGCGACAAGGGAAGAGTGAGCCTGCAGCAGGTGATGAGCCAACAGCAGAGACGGAGAGTGAGAGTGAGGCAGAGCTGTCAGGCTTCTCCCCAGTGGTAAGAGCGCAAAGAGCTGTGCAGCAACCAGTCCCTCCTGTCTGGTCTGTAGCAGCTTGAGAGCCAAGGAGGGGTCTGAGTACAGCTGCATTGATAATGAATAGCAGAGCAACAAGTCACTTCTTCGCAGAATCCTGAGGGGAGAAGAATATTAGTTTGATGAAGGCCATTGTCTCCAATCTGGGTGTTGAGAATTCAGCAGCACAGGGCTGGTGATGCAGGAGCAGGACAGGGCGAGCCATGCTCCAGCCTCCTGCGGAATTGCTTTGATGGTTATGCTTCATACTCAGAGAATGTGAGCATCTCCTAAAGAAATCAGTGCTCTGGGTGTAATGTGCAGAGGCTTCTCACCACTGGAAAGGGGAGATGAGGAACTCTTACACAGTTCCCTGCTCTCAGTTGGACTAGGCGTGACCTTTCTATACATGCACCACAGAAACGGACCTAGTGTCTTCCTTTACAGGAGCTCTGGGCATTTAGCTGGGCTGTGGCATGTGAAGCTTCAGCTTCTAAAGGAATTCGGATGCTTGAACCACTGCTACTTGTAGAAGGTGTCATTGGGCCCAATGTGAATGCAAAAGGGAAGGGCTGTTTAGCACCTTGGTGATCCCAGGAGAGGAAGAAGGATCAAAGCCTTCTGAGACTCCTACAGGCTGATCCCATCTTATGCTGGTTCTTTTGGGTTCTTCACTGAGGGCAGGCAAAGCTTCAGGCGGTGAATTATTGCAGGAAAGCCAGTGTGAGCTGAAACTGTCCTTTCCTGTCAGTGCAATGAGCACTTTGCCCACCCCCCTCCTGCTTTCATACTGTCTCTGTTCAGAGTCTCTCCAGCAAAGGACCTTCTGCCTGGAAGCTCTGGTTTGTGCGGGGCTGCCCGTAGGCAGCACTGGTAGTCAGACACCCAGGAATTTGTCCCTCTGCCTTCACCTCATGCAGGTGGATGTGAAGAAGACTGCCCTGGCGCTGTCAATCACAGATTCTGAGCTTTCTGATGAGGAGGCTTCCATCCTGGAGAGTGGGGGCTTTTCTGTCTCAAGGGCTACCACCCCACAGCTGACGGACGTTTCTGAAGGTATGTGATGGGACCCTTCACTGCCTTCATGACCCTCAGTGTTTTGTCCCAGAAAATCTCCTCCGAACACAGGGAGAGAACCTAGCTATCTGCAGGGGGAAGAACATTAAAAGGAGGAAGTAGTAATAGCAGTGCTGCATGCCATAGCTGATCCTGAATTGATCCTAAGTGGACATCTGCCTCTGATTACTGCCCCACAAGACAATTTTCTTTTGTCACTCCAGCAAGAGAGCAAAGCCATCCACAAAATCCCTCATAAATCATTGTATGGTATAGTCACACACCCGTATATGATGCTGGGTGAAACAGGTCAGACGCCCCACTCTGTCAGACTTATAAGCTCAGAGAAAGACTGGTTAGTGGTGAGGAACGTGAAGGTAATCACAAGGATGTGGTCACTTACGTGTATGGTGAGGAACAGGCAGGTGACGTGCTGTAAGGACAATTTTCCTGACCCTGTGGGTTTTAGTGGAGGGCTCTAGATGCAGAGAGCGTGAGCTGGAGAAGGAAGTCCCCTCTGAGCACGCAGAATAGGATGAGAAAAGGGACGCTCCACGTGAGTCGTGCCACTGGGGAGAAGGGAATAACTGCAGACCCCTTCCTGCTGCGCTCCCAGAGCTGGGAGGATGCCCAAAAGTGAGGCCTGGTGCATGGGGGAGGTGGGTGGGAGGTACCAGTGCCCTGGGTCGAGGTGAGGGGACCTGTGCCTTAATGCTGATGCCTTTCAGACCTGGATCAGCAGAGCCTGCACAGCGAGCCAGAAGAGTCGTTTTCCAAGGACCTGGCAGAGTTTCCCTCCGTGGAGGAATATCATTCCAGAGACCTGGGACCACAGGGCGATGAAGACACGTTTGGTGTGCCTCTGGGTCCTGAGCTTGCCCACGCTGCCCATGAGCTGGACTCAGCAGAGAAGGAGGCTGCGGACTCTGACCTCTCCATCCTTCGCCTAGCGTCTCCTCTCCATTTTGTAAATACGCATTTCAATGGCAGCGGGCAAGCGGCAGGAGGCGACGCAGAGCCAAAGACTGTCCCTGCCCCGGGCCTGGGCATCTGCATCAACACGCTGAGCGAGGAGATCGTCACCACTGCCATTACCACGGCGGTGCAGAACACCCTCTCTGCCCTGCTGCGGTCCTCAGAGGCCAGCGAGGGGCCCTCCCTCTCAGAGTTCCTCCCCACCGAGCCCGAAGAGAAACTGAGCTTCCAAGCACAGTTGTCAGAGACCGAAGTGGTAGAGACGGAGACGGCAGCTTCACCGGAGGATGAGGAGGAAGCAGATGACTTTGAGCTACTGGATCAGGGGGAGCTGGAGCAAATGGATGTAGAGCTGGGGCTTGGGGAGGAGCAGGAGGCGCAAGAGTCTCCTGCCGCTCCGGCTCCCCCCTCTCCCACACTTGCTGAGCTGCCAAAGCAAGGAGACGAGGAGGAGGCAGTGATGACAGCAGCATCTACGTCTTAGGTCTTCTTCATGCACCCCGTTTTCCTCCATCGTCACTGGAAAGAAGGAAGAACTCACACCGTGAACATGCAGTGGGTTTTTAGATGTTTGTGTTGACTGGGATGGAAACGCGTCAGTGTTAATGTGCTGTGTCTGGAATACCGAATCCTTTCCATCCTTCTAGAGCCCGGCCTTCGCTGTGTGTGCGGGAGATGCCCCTGCCCTGCGGCTGGGGAGGAGCCGGCTCCTAGAAGCCTTATGCCACAATTGAAACACCAACCCCAGCAAACGCTTCCTAGTAATGGTGCAGTATTTTGGTCTGTCTTCTGTTTGTCTTTCGTTTTGCACGCAGAGTACCGAGCTAGCTGTAGCTGCTGCTAATGCCCACATCCCCAGTAGGACATATGCAATCTTATTTTATTGGGTTTTTAAATGGCTAAAAGTGTAAATAATTTTAACTTTCATTGGTTTCATTTTGGGGGGAGGGAAAGGGGTCTTCGGAGGGGAGGGCAGCAGTACAGGGACAAAAGCAGACGGGCGCTGTGCAGCGAAGAGACTCCTTCTGCCCACTGTCACTGCTGGAACCAGGGGTCGGGCAATACCTGGGTTTTTTCCCCCTGATTTGAGTTCTGCTACTGGGTGGCTGTGGAGTTTCTTTGCAATCAACGACGTTGGCTCCTGGCCCTGTTCCGTACCCCGTTTTTTTCCTGCCGCGGCCTCTCGCGCCGCCCTGCGCCCCTGATCCCCCTCGCACCGCCCTTCCCTCCGCATCCATTGCTCGGCCGGGCATCGTGGCGTGGCACCTGAAGGCTTGGAAGTGGCTTGAAGAGAGACAGGAGCTCCGGGACGCAGCGGAGGGGCCGCCTTGGTTGTCTCCTTCGGGGCTGGGGCAGGGGAGGAAGAGGAGGGTGGAGAAAGACGAGGAGGACGGAGGATAGGGGAGGGGGGTGGCGGGAGGCTGCCCCCGCCCGCCGGGAGACACCGCCCAGTGGGCGTGGCGATGGGCGGGGCAGGGCGTGGCCCCGCCCCCATGACGCTGTGCCGGAAGTGGGCGCGGCGGCCGCCGCCGGTGCCGAGGCGGGTCCGCCATGGAGTTCCCGGACCTGGGCGCCCACTGCTCCTGGCCCGCGTGCCAGCGCCTGGGTGAGGGAGGGCGGCGGCGGCGGCACCGGAGGGGCGGGGGCACCGGGCGGCGGGGTCCTGGTTCCGGCCGGGCGCGGC
>VXBH01007493.1:334587-347636 GCA_013400035.1 Rynchops niger
GCACGGCTGTGTGCCCCCTCCGGAGCTCCCTCCTTCCCCCGGGGCAGCCGTTATCCCGGGTGGGTGAACCCGGCGGCAGCGTCGCTCCCCTCTGCCTTGCGGCCGGCAGCGCCCGGGGGAGCTCGGTGTTATTTCGGGGTGCTGCTCCTTTACCTGGGGGGGGCACGCTTTGGGGAGGAGCCCTAGGCATTTCTAAAGACGTAGCCGTGGACCTGCAGCCCGTTTGGTTTCCGTGAGGGTAGGGGGGGAGAAGCGGCCGTGGCTTTGTAGCGGGTCAGGGCTGTGCTTTCGGGTGGTCAGGGAGGCCCCCCACCCCCCCGCCACCCCCTTCGGGTTGCAGGCGGGCAGCACCCACCTCTGAACGTTCTCTGCCCCTGGCATCTCCCCGCTCCCAGACTTCCTCCCCCTGAAGTGCGACGCCTGCGAGCAGATCTTCTGCACCGACCACATCGCTTACGCTCAGCACGACTGCACCTCTGCCTACAAGAAGGTGAGTGCGGAGAGGAGGTCCAACGGAGGTCTCGGGCGCACAGAGCTGCTGAGCGTTCCCAGACAGCGGTCGGAATAGTTTGTGACTTCTTTGGTTACTTGGGCAGTCCCCCAAGTGTGGAGGTATCCCCAAAAGCCGAGATCTTTATCTCAGTGCTGCAAACTTCCAGCCCACCCGCTGCCACTGGTTGAAATGGTTTGGGCATCTCCCAGCCCTGCTGTCTTCCTTTCCCAGAGCGTGTGTCCACGCCTGTCACAGCTGCTGGGGCAGAAACAGCCTCGTTGGAGGGTGGTGAGCAGGATCTCAAACCATAGGTGATGCTGTGGAAGCCACAGCGTGCAGGTCCTGGCAGAGAGAGGTGGCCCAGCTACCTGCTCCCAGCCCCCTTCTCTTGTCCCTGCAGGATGTGCAGGTCCCTGTGTGTCCCCTCTGCAACACCCCGGTCCCCGTGAGACGGGGGGAGATGCCCGATGTCGTGGTGGGTGAACACATTGACCGTGACTGCAAGTCCGACCCTGCACAGCGCAAGCGCAAGGTAGGAACCCAGCGCTCTCCACCTCGCTGCTGAGCTCCGCCGGCTCCCTGATGAACGCCGGGGGTGGGATAAAAACAACACACGACTCGTCCCTGCCTGATGCTGTCCTTGTTTGCACAGGCTGAGGGCAGGAAGGGTGGGTGAGCTGGAGGTATGTCCATCTGCAGGGCTTTGCGGTGCGAGTCCAGGGCTGAGGTAGCGATGGAGTGGAGCTGGGCAGCCACCTGGGACGTGAGGATGGGAAACTGCATGCTGTCATTAGGAAAATGCAATCAGCAATTCGCTGCCTCTTCTTGCCAGGAGAGGAAATTGCTGCAGTGAGCTGGGCCTGCAGGAATCCAGCCCAGCAGCAGCTGGAGGGCTCTGGGCTGTCCCCACTGCCGGGCCGGGGCAGGCAGGTGTCCCTGGGCGAGGTGGTCTCTCCCCTGCTCTGCATTCTGTGATTGTGGAAACCCTTGTCTGTAGAGACCAAAGCACTAGTAAATTACTAATAAACTATCGACAGAAAACTAGTATTTGGGGCCAAACTCCAGAGTCCTGCAGAAATGATACTGGGAGAGAAAGCTGCTCAGAGCCTGGCATAGAGGGAAGGGGCAGGGCATGTTCCTTTTCGCCACTTCCACATTGTCTTTCAGATCTTCACCAACAAGTGTATGAAGCCTGGCTGCAAGCAGAAAGAGATGATGAAGGTGATCTGCGACCAGTGCCACAAGAACTACTGCCTCAAGCACCGGCACCCCCTGGACCACGACTGCAGCGGGGCAGGACGTCCCGTTTCCAAAGCAGGGTGAGGGCCTGGGGACAGACGGGCTGGCAGGGACGGGGCTGTGTTTGCCAGATGGGTGACAGGGAAGAAGCCCAGCTCCTCCTGGCCGCTTGTCTGGGGCCGCTGCGGTCTCACACTCCCTGCCCTGGGTGCCGGGGTGTCCTCTAGCAGCATTAAGGTCTGTAGTCAGCACAACTGTCTGCACAGCCTCTCCCCCCTGTAGCAAAAGCCACTGGTGCTGCCTGGTGGCTGTTTTGCTGTTTGCCCAGCCCCTTATTCTGTAGCCAATGGTTTCTACCTATCCTGGCACAGTGTTTCAAGGAGAGAAACAGCGCTTGAAACTCTTGGGCATAGCTGAGCCACAACATCAGGACTCTTGGGAGGAGGAGGAGCAGGGAGGCATCTTGCTTATCTAGTGTCATGTCCCTGGGTATTCAGTGTCCGGGGACCCCTCATGATGGTAAAACAGTTGCTCACAGGTGTCCTGTCTGTCCTAGGCACGCTGCGGTTGTGAGGGCCCAGGCATCCTCCTCCAAAACAGTCACCGCGTCGAGCAGTGGAGCTGCCCGGCCAGCAGACAGCCCCTCTTCTCCAGCCTCTGCCAGGTATGGTGACGGCCCCACTCGTAATTCTGAGGTGGACATGACCAGGCTCAGCTTGGCTCCCTGTGGGACACAGGAGCGACAGCTCCCCGCTACCATCGGCAGGGCTGTGTACCAGCCAGGGCTTCCTGCCTTGACAATAACCCAGCTTCTCTCCTGTTCACAGAGGAGGTAGAGCAGCTGCATTGCAGACTCGCAGCACCTCCCCTCCGGCTGTCATGCTGCAGAATGGGCTGGTGAGTGGCCTGGCCTGGGTATTTGGGGTGGCTTTGGGTGGTTCCTGTGCCCTGGGGAGCTATTGCAGCAACTGCTTTGTAACCCCTGGTCTGTGGGTGACAGCAGTGCTCCCCAGCTGGGCTTTCCCTGGCAAACAAGGATCCCAGACTCTTAGTGGGGTATCAGAGTTTGCTCTGGTGCTTGCGAACGGTGGCTCTCGGCTGTGCTTGGTGCTCAGCTTTCTCCAAAGTGACAAAGTGCGCTGGCTGCTTTCCCTGGGTGTTGTCTTTCTGTTCTGCAAGCCAAGGGCAGAGGAGGAGACTGGAAACTACTTTCCACTGGCATTCCTAGCATGGTCCCTGCACTAGCAGGCAGGCCTTCGTTCCCTTGGGCAGGGGCAGAGAGAGCTGCAGGTCTGCCCTGACCCCAAGGCCTTCACCTTGGCTGTGTCTGGCTTTGGAGAGGGGAGATGTGCCCACCCTTGGCCAGGGAAGATTGTGCCGGCCGCCTGTCCTTCAGGGCTGCCTCCTGCCACCGCCGACCAAGCTGGTGATGAGATGTTTTGTTTCAGAGCGAGGAAGAGGCACTGCAGCGAGCTCTGGAGATGTCCCTGGCAGAGTCCGCACGCAGCTCGGCGCAGCCACCCAGGTACGGCCCAGGGACACGTGGTGTCATGCCCCAAGCCTGTGTGTGAGAGGTGCCCGGGGCAGCATCATGTGGCTCAGGGCTGACGTTCCTCTCAGCACGTGGCTCCAGATGATGCCTCTGTGAGGCTCACGGGGGTAAAAAAGGAAGAGTCCAGAGCCATCATGGAGCTCTGTTGAGTGAGCAAGCCCTGTGGGGTGCTGGGAGGGGACGGTGACTGCCAGCACAGAGTAGGGCAAACTGTTGTCTGACTGCTTGTAAGTTAGTGAGCAGGGCTAGAGCGTGACAGAGGCTGAGCAGGGGTGTTCAAAGAGGACACATGGGAGCCCATGTCCTCAGGCATGTTACCTGGTGCTGCTCAAAGCACCATCTTACAGACTGGAGTTAACATGGTTCTCCTTGGCCGAGGGTGCTGGCTGCCAGCCCCAGACGGATGCTCTGGTCCCTCACCAACCCCTGGCTTGTTCAGGGTGACCCTCAGTTGCTCCCTGCCCTTAGCTGTCCTGGAAGGTTGCAGGGATCCTGCCACCCCAAAGGGCTCTGGGCCGGTGAGTTTTGGGGAGCCTGAGGCACACGATGCACCGCTGTCCCCAGCAGCACGCAGGAGGAGGAGGATCTGGCACTGGCCCAGGCGCTGTCAGCGAGCGAAGCCGAGTACCAGCAGTCGCAGCGGCAGGTGAGTGAGGCTCGCTATAGGCTCCACACTGTGGTGGGGTTGATCCCAGCCTGGCTGTGTCATGGTGGGGTCTTCCCTGGGTTCTGGTGCCTCTGGGCTCTGCCTAGGGTCACTTTTCTCACCGGGAGGGCAGCGTAGGCGTCACTGCTGAGCACACAACCCCTGGGGACTTGAGCACTGGATGTGCCCCCTCGTAGGACAGAGGAAACAGCTTGTCTTCCCTTGCTCACTGTGTGCTTCTTCTGTTCCAGACGCACGGTTCAAAGCCATCAAACTGCAGCATGTCGTAGGCAGGGTGTGCCAGTGGACGTGGCATCCCGCTTGTGACCTGAGGAGCAGCTCTGGCCTCCCACGTGGATGCCATGGGGTTCTGGCGTGGACATTGACAAGAAGAGCCCCCCGCCAGGGACAACTCATCTCCCTGGGGGCTGTAACCGAGCCACCAAACACACATTGACACCTCAGCCCTAGTACCTGTATAAAATTGGTGCAGCAAATTGCTGATGCTCCTGAAGAGGTGAGAAGACGGTGCAGGATGAGGCTGAGCACAAACTGACCAAAGCAAACAGCAGCCCACGGTGTGCACGTAGCCACAGCTGCTGTGGCCATGTCCCAGTGCTTCTGGGACTGTGGGGTGAGGGCAGAGCTGCCCTGGAGGGGAAGTGCCATGTGGGGACATCTCTGCATGCTTGGACATACAGCTGGGATGCGGGAGGATGGATTTCGCGCTGCAGGGAGGGACAGGCCAGCCCCTCACCAAAGAGCAACTGGGGCTGGGCCAGTCTGTCACATGGGCATGGCACAGCTGGATATGCGGCCTCCCGGCAGCATGAAGGCAGCCCCTTCCCCGCTCCTCATGGCCTTGGTGCGTCCCCTGCCATTTGCATGCACAGGAGCACGTTGGGCCTTATCCAACTCGACTGGGGCCCAGGACCTCTCCGAGACTGAACGGAGCTGCATTTCCTTTCTGATTTAATTTAACAAGGGCCATTAACTGAAAAGTAACCTCAGCAGTGACTTGACTGGGCCAGCATCCCTCGTATGGGAGGACTGCATCTGCCTTCCTGCTCCTGGCTCCTCTCTGCTGCTGTAAACTCTCCCAGGGGCCTGGTTTATTGCTGCTGGGGCAGGAACATCCTCCTTCCAGCCATGCTGCGGGGCATCCCCTCCTGGGGAGCAGCAGCACAGAACCCCGTCTTGCAACTGCAGCCCTGAGCCTGGAGCCAGCCCTTCCTTGCTGGTGTTTGGAGCCAGGAACTGGGGTGCTGGGGGCTGCCCTTGGAGTGGGGGGGGGATTCTTACAGTGGGGGATGTAGCCATGCAGAGCAGTGCTGTTTTCCCACTCCCTCTCTCAAGCTTCCCTGCTGGAAGCGCTCCTGCCCGTGAGGCTGTGCCTGGTTCTGCACAGGGCTGGGCTGTCCCCGCTCCGAGCAGCAGCGTGCAGCCGAGGGGGAGGTTATCTGCTGGCAGTGCCTCCCCGGGGCGGGAGGTGGGATCAGGCTGGTCTGAGGGAATGCTGAGACTTTGTCAAAGTGCTGCTTGGGAGAAAATAAAAGCATAGCGCGAGCTGCAGAGGTGCTTTGGGGGAGCTTGGTGTCCAGCCCGGAGTGGTGCAAATCCGCGGATGGTGGCACGAGGAAGTGCAAGGAGGGGACATGTGGAAGGGAAGCGGGCACCAGCTGCGCTTTGTCCTTCCTTTGCCACTGGAGTGCAGCCCCCCCCACCATGCTCAACCCTTCCTGCAGGGATGGGGCAGGCGCTGACAGCCCGCTCTGCCCCTCGCCCAGCTAAGCCCAAGGAGCTCAACCTGCCGTTCGACCCCAGAGCACAGGCAGGAGCCCTGCCTGACCCTGCCCAGAGCACAGCCCTCCTGGAGGGGGGGGGTCCTGCAGGCACGTACCCTGCCCAGAGCACACAGGCACGGAGCTGGGAAGGACCTGGTTTAAGAAACTACACAACAGCAAAACAAATGAGTACAAACGTAGTGGAGTGTCCAGCCCAGCCCCTGCAGCTCCTGGGGCATGCACAGCCCCGGCCAACAGCTGGCAAAGGGGTCCCGGGCAGCGCGGGGGCCTGGGACCCAGGTCAGTGTCACAGCAGAGCTGCCGGCCATGCTCATGGACCCTTCTTGCTGCCTGGAGGCTTCTCGGTGCGGCGCTCCTTGCTCTCGCCCTCGTCCCCAGCCTGCTGTTGCAGCCACATGCCGGCGTACACACCGCCCTTCTGCAGCAGCTCCTCATGCCTGTGGGGAGAGCAGAGGGGTACAGGGTCCCGCGCTGGCCACAGAGCCGAGGAGGGGGTCCCCAAGGGCACAGGGTGCCAAGCCCTCCCCCTGTGCTCACCTCCCTCGCTCCACGATGCGCCCATCCTTGAGCACCAGGATCTGGTCTGCGCCCACCACGGTGGAGAGCCTGCGGGCAAAGGCAGGGTGTTAGCCTGGCTGAGAGGGGAGAGGGACCCAGCGTTGCACAGTACAAGGAGCCACAATCACAAGGGCCGTCACCTCCTGCGCAGGAGGACAGGGCTGCGAGTCCCTCTGCAGGGGCTGTCTGGCTCAGAGAGCTCAGCACCTCCCAGATCAGCTTCTTCTCTCCCCATCCCTACCTATGTGCAACAACGATGGTGGTGCGATGGGCGCAGACCTTGGCCAGGGAGGCCTGGATGTTCCGTTCGGTCTCTGTGTCAAGTGCGGACGTGGCCTGTGGAAGAGGCAGGGTGTGGGGAAGGGTCGCGGGCAGCGCAGGCAGCTGTTGGGGCAGGGGATGCTGCTGCAGAGCCGGGCAAGGCTGGGCTGGGGGCCGTGGCCGTTACCTCGTCCAGCAGGATGATGCGGGGACCCTTCAGGATGGTGCGTGCGATGGCGACGCGCTGCTTCTCCCCGCCGCTGAGCTTCAGCCCCCGCTCCCCCACCTGGGTGTTGTATCCTGCAGGTACAAGGGCAGGAACATGCTGCGCTGGTGCCCTACAAGATGGGGATGGGGACCAGGGCTCTGCTGCATGGTGGGGGTCCTGCCAGGACCACATGGCTGCCTGCCACAGCCTCAGCCCATCCCTGCCCAGGGCTTCATTTAGCCCTGGGGGGATGGCAGGGGCAGGCAAAGCAAGGCAAAGGGTTGCACAGGTGTCCCCATGGGGGATGTCACTCAAGGACACCCGTGAGGGCAGCTACATGATCATGGGGGACACCCCGTGACTGGAGGGGAGGGCAAGGAAGGGACCGCCGGGGGTTCTCACCATCGGGGAAGGAAAGGATGCGGTCGTGGATGTCAGCAGCCCGGGCTGCCTCCTGCACCTCCTGGTCAGTGGCCGGGATGCGTCCGTAGCGGATGTTGTTGGCGATGGTGTCATTGAAGAGCACCGTGTCCTGGGGCACCACCCCGATGTGAGCGCGCAGCGACGCCTGCTTCACCTGGGGAGGCGGGGGGGAGGGCTCAGCCAGACCTCCCCGAAAAAGACTCCCCCCCCAAAACCACAATCCTACCCCTCAGCTGTGAGCCCAACACACCATCCATAGGGTGTCTGCTCCAGGGTCCCCCTTGGACCACAGGCATCTCCACCCTGCCGTGAGGGGACCCTGCCAGTGCCCCAGCTCTTCCTGGGGAGCCCTGGCCAGTTCCCAGCAGTTCACCCCACTCACCCCACTGACAGCATAGACATCAACCATCAAAGGGGCTGTGGGGGCTCCATGCTCACCCCTGCCCTGGGGAGGTGCCAGTGCCCACAGCAAGCGATGCTGTGAGGCCCAGAGTCACAGAATTGCCGAGGTTGGATCATCAAGTCCAACCATGAAGCTAACTCTGACAAAAACCATCACTAAACCATGTCCCTAAGCACCACGTCTACCCATCTTTTAAATACCTCCAGGGATGGTGACTCAACCACGTCCCTGGGCAGCCTGTTCCAATGTTTGATAACCCTTTTGGTGAAGAAATTTTTCCTAATATCTAGTCTAAACGTCCCCTGGTGCACCTTGGGGCCGTTTCCTCTTGTCCTGTTACCTGGGAGAAGAGACCGACCATCACCTCTCTACACCCTCCTTTCAGGTAGTTGTAGCGAGCGATAAGGTCTCCCCTCAGCCTCCTTTTCTCCAGGCTGAACAACCCCAGCTCCTTCAGCTGCTCCTCATGAGACTTGTTCTCCAGACCCCTCACCAGCTTCGTTGCCCTTCTCTGGACTCATTCCAGCACTTCAGGGTCTTTTTTGTGGTGTGGGGCCCAAAACTGGACACAGCACTCGAGGTGGGGCTTCACCAGTGCCGAGTACAGGGGGACGATCACTGCCCCAGTCCTGCTGGCCACACTATTCCTGATACAGGCCAGGATGACAGCCTTCTTGGCCACCTGGGCACACTGCTGGCTCATATTCATCCAGCAGTCGACCAATACCCCCAGGTCCTTTTCCACCAGACAGCTTTCCAGCCACACTTCCCCAAGCCTGTAGCGCTGCACGGGGCTGTTGTGACCCAGGTGCAGGACTCGGCCCTTGGCCTTGTCGAACCTCACACCACTGGCCTCGGGCCATCAACCTGGCCTGTCCAGGTCCCTCTGTAGAGCCTTTCTACCCTCAAGGAGATCAACATTCCCACCCAGCTTGGTGTCATCTGCAAACTTACTGAGGGCACGCTTGATCCCCTCATCCAGGTCATTGATAAAGATATTAAATAGAACTGGTCCCAATAGCGAGCCCTGGGGAACACCACTTGTGACTGGACACCAACTGGATTTAACTCCATTCACCACAACTCTTTGGGCTCTGCCTTCCAGTATTTTACCCAGCGAAGACTACTCCTGTCCAAGCCATGGGCAGCCAGTTTCTCCGTAAGAATGCCGTGGAAGCCAATATCCACCACCCCCAGGTCCCTGGAGGCCTCCCACCCTCACCTGGGAGATGTCCTGCCCGTCGATGCGGATGCAGCCACCCCGAACGTCGTAGAATCGGAAGAGCAGGCGGATAATAGTGCTCTTCCCCGAGCCTGAAGGTCCCACCTGCATGTGGAGGTAAAGGGACTCGGAGACACCAGAGACCCCCAGACTGCTGGAGGCCAGGGGCTGGGCAGGGAAGGGCTGGCCCCACTGGGGGTCTGTCCTTCCCACCACCGTATTTCCCAACCTTCTTCCCCCATCCCATCCTCCAGCAGTGAACCCACACCCGAGGTCCCGCTCTCACCAGGGCCAGGGTCTGCCCGGGCATCACAGAGAAGGAGACGTCCTGCAGGATTTCTTTCCTGGGAGAGGGAGATGGAGAGGGGCTCAGGGCCACCTCTGCTGCCCCACATCCCCATGCCAGGCCCCATAACCCAACTTGTCCCACCCCACCACCCTGTGCCCGCCTCGCCATACCCATCCACGTAGCTGAAGTGCACGTTCTCAAACTCGATCCGCCCGGCCTCCAAGCGCAGGTCGCCGGCATTCACTGCATCCTTCACCTGCCGTATGGTGAGACGCAGCCTCAGAGCCAGCCTGTCCCCAGGGCAGGATCACGGGACCATGCCAGGGAACGACGTCTGGGCAGGTGGCACCCACCTCCTGCTCCTCATGGAAGAGCTCAAACATGTTCTCCATGTCTACAAAGGAGTTCTGGATCATCCTGGAAGGGGGAAAAGTTCAGAGAGAAGTGTCTGGGGGAGCACGTCCTGACCCAGATGCCCATGAGGAGGGGGACCCCAGGCACCCTCGCACCTCCCGGCGTTACCTGTAGTAAGTCCCAAACCAGTTGAGTGGCGTGTAGAGCTGGATGATGTAGGTGCCAAAGAGGACAAAGTCCCCAACCTGGAAGGGACAGGGGAGAGGTGCCCATCACTGCCAGCCCCAGGGCCTCACGGCGGGCAGGGGCTGCCCAGGCTGGCACCGGCTTTACCTGCAGCTTGTTTTCGGTGACAAAGTAGGCACAGAGCAGGGACCCTGCCAGCAGCCCCAGGCCGATGACCAAGTTCTGAGTCTGGTTGAGGAGGCCCAGCGAGGCGCTCACCTTCCATTCCGAGACCTGGAAGAGTCAAGGTCCTCTGGGAAGCTGCTGCCTCCAAACCAGACCCATGGTGAGCTCCACGCTCCCTGCAGGTGCCCGTGAGGCTCAGCTCCTTCCCCCCTGATGCTGGTGCTGAGCACCCTGTACCTGGTACTTGACGATAGCATCGTTAAAGCGGTTCACCTCGTAGCTCTCCGCATTGTAGTACTTCACCTGAAGAACGCAGAGCTGGGGTCAGTGTCTGGATCAGCCGGCCCCCCAGTGCCAGGCAGTGCTCAGCTCCCCCCCACCGCCTACGGTACCGTCTCAAAGTTGAGGAGCGAGTCCACGGCCCGGGACTTGGCCTCGTTGTCCCGCGTGTTCATGTCCCGCCGGTACTTGGTCCTCCACTCGGTGATGAAGATGGTGAGAGCTGCAGGCAGGAGGGGGCTGTGTCAGCAGGTGCCCGCTGCCCCACAGCCCAGCACAGCACCCCCGCACCCCAACCCCCCCACTCACTCAGGTAGAGGCTCATACACACGAAGATGATGAGGCCGAACCAGGCGCTGAAGACCGAGGTGAAATATACGATGCCGATGACGATGTCCGCAATGGTGGGGACGATGCTGAAGACGATGTAGCTGGAGGATGGGAAAGGGGATGGCGCATCAGCCTGGCCCGGTGGGGCTGCCCGGCTGCCCCCAGCCCGCCATGGGCACGCTCTGACCTGAGCAGGCTGTTGATGCTGCTGGTGCCCCGGTCCACGCTGCGCAGGACCTCACCGGTGCGACGGCCCAGGTGCCAGCGCAGGGACAGCCCGTGCAGGTGGGCGAAGAGCTGCACCTGCACCTGCCGGTTGGTGAACTGCTGCACCCACACCCACAGGAAGGTGCGCAAGTTGCTCACGAAGCCGGTAGAGCCTGCGGGGCACCACGGGACCATCAGCGGGGACCGATGCCACCGGGGCACACGGCCAGCTCAGAAAGCCCAGCTGGACATGAGGGGTTTGGGATGGGGGTCTTCCTGCTGCCCCCAACCCTGCTTGCTGCTGCCAAGAGAGAGCAGCAGTGATGGGGGCACAAGGGCATCCCTGAACACCCCAGCCCCGGCACGATGTGGCCCACATTGTCTCTTCCCAGCGCCCCGTCCTTCCCGGCAGTCCTTACCAGCACCTCCGCCCTGGAGGAACTTCAGCCCCACGTAGATGCAGACAGTCCAGGCCAGGGTGTGCCAGGGAGCGCCCACCGTCAGCTCGTTCACTGGGGAGAGGGTGGCATGGGTCAGGGCGGAGGGGCAAGGAGCGTCGCCGGGTGCCCCACGGGAACCAGCCCCAGCACCCAGCGCTGGTCCCTGACCCCATGGACCCTGCTCCTGCCAGGTCCCTGCTGCCCCCCAGGTCACTCGTGACACCCCCCAGCACTTTGTGACACCGTGGGCAGCCTCACACATCGATCTTCAGGCACCTCACCAATGTTCTTGTAGTAGATGGGGACGAAGACGTTGATGGCCCGCTCCAGCCCCATGAGCGCCATGCAGAACAGCACCAGCGCCTGCAGCAGGTGGTTGCCCCTTGGCCACATGTAGGGCACCAGCAGCTGCAGCTTCCTCCGGAAATCCTTCCAGGTGGAGGTGGTCCTGCTGGCGTCGGGCAGGAGCGGCTGGGGGAGAGCAGAGCGAGGGGTCACTGCCCCAGCACCCCAGCCCAGCTGGCAGTGGCCCTGGGGAACACCCCAGCAAGAAAACCAGCCTCATCCTCCCAGGGTCCCTGCTCCATCCTCCCAACAGTGCCGCATCCTGCTGACAGCAGGCAGGGAGCTTCGGCAGTCCTAAACCTCGCTCTGTCCTGGTCTCCCGAAGATGCTGATCCCAGGGCAGCTATATTTCCATTGTGTCCCCACCTCCTCCCCGGCCACGTCCCCAAACTGCTCCAGCCCTGGGACTAACCTGGCTGTTCTCCACATCCCGCTCCTCCTCGTTGATCAGCAGCATGTAGGGCTTGTGGGGCAACCCCGGGGCCTTCATGCCCAGGATGAAAAGCATGAACGTGCAGATGTAACGCAGCAGCCAGAAGCTGAACTGCACCTGGATGGAGAGCAGGGGGTTAGTGCTGGGCTCGGGGCCGAGACATGTGGCAGACGCATGGATGCAACCCAGGAGCATGCAAACCGTGGCCATGGCAGGGCACGGCATGCACATCCCACCCCAGCACCACAATGCTGCAGCCTCCCCCAGCAAAGGGCCCCGTCCCCCTCCCCAGCCCACAGCCTCCCCACCCCACCTTCTGGTTGGTGTCCTCCAGCGCCCACCACCACAATGGGCTCCTCCAGCACACCAGGGTCAGGTTCTCAGCAGCGAAGGCCAGAGCCCAGAAGAGGAGGAGGACGGTGCCGTGGCCCCGCGTCCGGTCGTGCGCCAGCACCCGTGTGTGCTCCAGCTGCAGGAGGGCGACGGCGCAGCCCCAGCTCAGGGCCCAGAGGCAGGCGTGCAGCAACATGTACCCGTAGAGACGTCCCGGGCCCCCCACTTGCCACAGCAGCCCGCCGAAGGGCTGCAGGGCCAGGAGCAGGGACAGCAGGACCTGGCTGTGGTAGAGGCGGGAGTGGGGGATGTACTTGGGCTCCATGGCACGGCCGAAGCGAACGTAGCAGGCGTACTGCAGGGCGCCCAACAGCAGGCAGACGCTCAGCAGCACGGCCGGCACCAGCGTGAAGAAGAAGCAGGGCTGGAAGCCCTGCTGGACCCAGGCCTGGGCGATAGAGCTGTTGCCCTCACAGTAGCCCCCCAGCACCGCCATCCTGGTGGGTCACCGGCTGCGGAGAGAAGAGGGGCTGGAGCAAGGTCTCGGGATGGACTGTGGGGTAGGGCTGCAAGGAGAGACCCTCGGGGGGAGGGACACTCGTGGGGACAGGGGCAAGCACCACTGGACACGGACACACGGGGACACACGCGCAGCCATGCACACAAGCTGGGCCAGTTCTGCAGGGGGATGGACATGAGCACCGGAACAGGATCCGCTTGTGGGGCCTGGCAATGCCCTGGGCAGGGGGGTGACACTACACCGGGCCCCCCCAGAGCCACCGGGGCCCTTGTGGGTGCAGTCGGACGTGGGGAGGCAGAGAGAGCCGCGGGGTCAGGAAGGCAGCGGGGTGCTGGGACGGGTCTTGAGCTGGGGGAGG
>VXBH01007493.1:350316-362677 GCA_013400035.1 Rynchops niger
CCTGGCAGGCACCTCGCAGCCTCCTGCCGCCATGGCAGGCACCGGCTGGTCCGGCTCCCTACGTGGGCAGGTCCGGGTGGGCTTCACGGTGCGGTGGGGCGAAGGGAGACTCGGAGGCGTGCAGGGATGATACAGCCCATCTTTATTAGACGGCCATACAGCTGTACAGGGAGGGCACGGGGGGGGTGTGTGTGTGAGACCACGCTTCCCGGGGACCCCTCGCGCCCCCCACATCCCGGGGAAGGGAGATGAGGAAAAGTGGCTCGCCATGCACATGGGACACCAACGACACAAGCACTACATGCGGCAAGGGCTCCTGCCTGCTCCTGCCCGGCCTGTCCCCTCCTGCCAGCCCAGGGAAAGGCACGGACGCTCCCCTACCTGCCCCAGGGCACCGCCAGCCTTCAGCAGCAGCTCCCCAGGGAGGCCGAGAGTCAGCGTCCCGCAGCCCCAGGGAAGATCACCTCCCTGCAGAGTAAGCCACTGGAGAGCTTGGCTTCCTGGGCAATTTGCTTTCAGTTTACCTTCACCGTGCCATGACAGCCCCAAGAAGGAGCTGCTGCGAGGTCGTTGGAGCTGGTCGTCCATGGAAGGACCCCAGGAGCACGGTCACGCTGTCCGGCTCGGTCTTGACCTCAGCAGTGAAGAACTGAGCTGAGCCCCATTAGCATGTGCCATTTTGTCTCTTACAGAGCCCAGACCAGTCACAGTTCCGCTCCATCCCTCCCTGTCATAGCAGGGAACCTACCACCCCCAAAGAGCCTGCCCCTGGGTGAGCACCCTGGCCCTGCTCATGCCCTGGCCACCTGGGGGGCAGGTAGCCCAGGAGCAGCCGGCCCAGGCTCAAAGGGCAGAGGGCGATAATCCTGGCAGGGGAGGAAAGGCGGCCATGGACTCCCAGGACAGCAGAGGAGGGCCTGCAATGCTCACAGAGGGCATGGCAAAAGCAAGGAGCACCTCCCCAAGGCAAGAGGAAGGAGGGAGGGGGAAAGCAAAGCCTGTCGGGGGTTCGCCGGGATGCAGATCCTCACAAGCTGCCACTGGAAGAAGGAGGAAAACCAGAGCCATGGTGGGAAGGTCTTTGTCTGAGGCCGCGCTGCACAGCCAGGATCCTGATCTCCTCCACCTCTACCACCCCAGGGCCGGGCTGGGGTTTGTCTCTCCTTTCTGGGTTCAGGGCACCCATCCTTGCCCACAACCCCCCCAGGCACAAGCCAACTGCTTGATATGTGGTTTCCACAGCAGCCGAAGCCATGTTGCAAGCAAAAGGATGGTTTCAGAAGGGAAGTAGGAGCTGGGACCCCCCAGGTGAGGTGTCAGATGCACCAAAGCCTTTGCCTGGGGAAGAGGAAAGGCCTGATACCACAGGAACAGACACATCAGGAGGACAGACCTGATGCACCGCAGCCTGGGCATGGGGAAAAGGCCTTTATCACACCTGGGGGAAGGGAACCGATACACAGAGCACAAGACCTTGAGGGTGGGCTCCGAGGGGGCTGCGAGCACTCCTGGGAGACTGCGGGCTGCCCCACCTTGGGGTCTCTTTGGCACTGCAGGAGGGCCCGCTAGCAGCCCGCATCCCCTGGGTGCCGTGCACGGGAGAGGACGCTGCTGCCCTAGCCCAGACACGGCACGGAGGCTGTCAGCTGGGAGGGATGTCAGGGACCCAGGACTTCCACCCCACCAACCCTTCCTTGTGTGCAGGGGGATGGGTCAGCTGTCGCAAGGGTTGGAGAAGAGCTGCAGCATCCCCAGATTCCATCCAGAGCTGTTCCCACTAGCTCTAGATCCCATCCTTGCCCACACCAGCAGCAGCCGGGGCCCATCCCTCTGCAAGGTGCTAGGGCAGAGAGGTGGGCAACTGCCCCACTGCTGTCCTGCTTTGGGCTGAGTGCCACAGCACTGGTCCTCTCTGGGAGGGCAAACATGGTCCTGGGCACCTCCCCAGGGCTGCAGGCAGGGCAGATGTGGTGCTACAGGCTGAGCTAGACACCCCTCAACAAGTCCTGCCATCATTTTGGAAGAAGGTCCCAGCTCCGGGCAGGCAGCTGGAGTTGGTGGCATCTCACATCCCTTTGAACAGCAGCTGTTGCTGCCACCTCCGAGCCAGTCCACAGCTCCCCAGTGCTAGTCCTGTCACGTATCTTTCGCAGGCTCTGCAGCGATCCTCCAACACGGACGACACAGATGTGAACACAGACACATGTATGTACTCACACACGCATTCACCCCACAAGAGTCAGAGTGGCGTTGACTTGACACACGGCTGGACACAAGGTGCCACCGCAATGCCACCACCTGGCAGTTTTGTCTCTTCGGCAATTGATGGCAATAAAATGGAGCCCGGGACTATCCCATCCTCTCAGGACGGGAGAAGAATCAGGCTGACGCCACATCCTGCTGCGCAGGCGGCTCCCAGACTGCAACCCCCACGAGATCCCCAGTATACAAGGCTATACCTGCAAGACAGAGAGGGGATGTGGCACCTATTGGGACCATGCTAAGTACACGTTTACCCTCTCAGCTGCAGCCTTCACCCCTACCTTGTGGATCTGCGGTGGAAGCTCATCCTCTGAGCTCTCCTCTGGCACAGGCTCTGGGTGTCTCGCTGACTGCCCGTCCTCAGCCCAGCCTCCCAGAGGGAGGCGGGAGAAGTGTGATGGGGCTCTGTGTACTGTGCCTGGGTCTGCAGGAGAGGCAAGGAGGAAGATTAGTTACCTGGGGGTAGTCAGTCTCCGGGGGCAGGCAGGCTGCTTGTGCCAGTCCACAAAGGGCACCAGTTATGGGGCTTTGACCTGGAGCTCGGACATCTGCCCTGGCTCTTGTACCTGTGATGCCACCATATCGCCGCTGGAAGCCGGTCTGCAGCGTGGCCGTCTCCTCGGCAGGCTGCCGCGGTGAGGAGAAGGGGTAGCTGGCAGAGCGTGGGATAGGGACGGGGGCACCCCGCTGAGCATCCAGCTCTTCATGGGCGCTCTCCCCGCTCTCGTCACTCTCTCGCCGGTGCCAAGTGTGCCGCTCGGGCTCCAGCTGGGCATGCTGCTTGTGCAACTGCAGGCCAAAACATGAGTGAGTCAGCTGTGTGGGAGAACCCAGATACCTGAACACACCCTCTCCCCAGCACTGTACACACACTGGTCTCAGCTTTCTCACACTGGTATCCCAGTCACTCCAGACAGGGCACCCCAGTCCTGCCTGCCCTGGCCCCGCACCCCTCTCCCTGGCCCAGCTCTGGGCTGCTCACCTCGTGCATGTAGAGTGCGTGGAGACTCATCTCGGTGGAGGCGTACTCCGACAGGATCATGCTCTGTAGCTGACCCTCCCAGGCGCTGCTCCCTGAGCTTACGGTCCTCGCATCGGCACTGCCATGGGACACACAAGTGGTGTTTGCTGCCCAGGTGCCCCCCACACCACTCAGCCCCTCTCCGCTCTAGTGTCAGGCTTGCAGAGATCCACTCCTGGGCTGGGCAGGAGCAGGCCCTCTGTAGCACCTCCCCAAGTGACAAGTCCTATGATGGCACTGCCTCATCCCTACCACGGGTTTCTCACCACTGTGGTACCTACAGGAGAACACCAGAACCCCAACACTTCCTTTGGGGCCAGCCTGAGCACCCGGGCCTAAGTCTGCTTATGAACAAGTCCCTTGCTGCAGATACATAAGTCACTGTGCACCTAGGACAACAGGATGGCAATTGGACAAGGGTTTAAGAAATCTGCAAGGTGTCTGGCCACTCCTCTCCAACCTGCAGCTTACCCGGAGGCTGTCATAGCACTGGCCCCCCGAGGCTGGGCTCCCTCTCCATCCCTTCCTGCCGTCTGGAAGCTGCTGGGAGGCTGCTGGGCAGACTGGAGCGGAGAGAAGGAACGCAGGGCTGAGGCCACTTCAGAGAGATGGCGGGAGGCCTGTCCATCCCGGCCCATGTGGAAGCCCAGTGCTGAGGAGCCCGCTATCACATTGGCAATCAGGCTGTGAGGCTGTAAGGTAGAAAGGGAGAGAATCACTGTCGTGCGCAGACAGGGGCTGATCCCCACCAGCAGCAAAGAACTGAGGCACCCCAGCTCTCTCAGCCCCTCTCCCACCTCTCAGGACAGCCTGCTGCCTTCCCTAGAAACCCAGCAGCAGTCCCAACTAGTGCCGATCTATCACATTTGCATCCCCAGATATAACCCAGGCAAGGGCAAAATTGCCCAGATTATCAGTTTGCCAGCACCCTGCAAGCACCCCAAAACCACCTCGCATCCACCCCAGCACCCAGCACCTCTGACTCCGACTGCAGGGACTGGATGGAGCTGAAGAGGGCATTTTCGGGGAGCACAGCCTGCTGAGCCAGCGCCACGCTGCTGTCTCGGTGCACCCGCTCCTTTAGGAAGCCGATGAAGGCCGTGCTCTCACGGGGCGGCTGCCACTTGGGGTTGGTGATGGCAAAGTGCATGAGGGACAGCTCGGTCTTGCCGTCCTCGGCCTGCTGGTAAATGGAGGCCTCCGTCTTTCCTGCTGACATCCACTGCGGAGCACAGACATGTAATGAGAGACAGGATCTGCTTCAGATCCCCACGAGGCTTGGGAATCCTGCAATCAGTCTGGGGAAAGCACACAACACCCAGCACAAGCTGGGCCATGGCTCCACACGGGGCAGGCGCTACACCAAAAGCCCCACACAAATTCAACCCTCACAGCCTGGGGAAGAAGCAGCAAGCACAGCATGTTCCACCTCCACCCCAAAACATGCATCACTGGAGGGGAACTGGAGAGATGGGGACTTGTCATAAAATACGGAGCTGAAAGCCTCATCTTGCACTCTCCAGCTCACAGGAGGAGTGACTACAGCCAACAAATGACTGTTCTTAACAGCTTCCTGCCACAGTGAGTCCACCCTCTCCCTAGATCATGGCCCTGTCACTAGGGAGTCTTTCCCGACAACCTAAATTCCCAGGCACAGGAAATAGAGGGATCTCCTTTCCCTCTGCACTAGATTTTACATAATGGAAAATGCTTCCCATCTGCCCGAGGCTGCCTGTCTCCTGCACACAAGCAGCCCAGCTTCTTTAAGTCAGTTCTCAGTGGTCACCCTTTCTAAATGCTCAGATATCCCTATTTTTCTCTCCTGAGAACACAGGACTCTTGGTTGTGAAGACAGGCAAGAGTATCAAATAAAGAAATAACACAGCCTCGTTCACAAAATAATAGGTTAATAATCACAGCCGGGCCACAAGAGCCTTCTGGGGCTGATGACCTCTGCTGGCAACCACAGACACCCATCACAGAGGCAGAGGCAGGTGGCTGGGCTGTGGGCTGCCACGAGCAGCGAGTTACAGCCTCTCCGGCGTATAAAGGACCAGACACACTGGTGGGGAGCCCAGGCTACTCTCCCACCACCGACAGGACCTACCGCCGGGTGGCCATGCTGGCGCACGTCCATCTGGGCAAAGGAGCAGGTGTCGCCCACACCCACTACCTCCACGGTGAAGTTGCGGAAGAAGTCAACGATGTCCAAGGACTTTGGACGCAGGCAGATGATGAGGATCAGGGGGGTAATGATGGGACTCAGGAGCTCCTCCAGGATGAAGACCTGAGCACAGAGATGATAGGCTCAGCACAAGCTTGAGAATGTCAAAAAACCCACAATCCCCAAACCAGCCCCTAGCTCCAGCCCATCTTCTGGGGTAGGGTGTCTCTGAGAAAGTTGAGTTTTCCCTCTGCCAGTCCAGGAGCTGCTCAGCTCTATGGTGGCTTCTTACTCCTGCAGGTATGGGGAGGAGTCCCCACCCCAGCCCACTGCAAGCCAAGCTCACCGCTTTGTACTGGAAGAGCTGGGCAAACTCGTCCCTGGTTTCATAGCGGTGGGCATTGCCCTGCCAGTGGTCAGGCATGTAGTGTATATGTGCCAGGATGACTCGCAGCAGCTGCTCTGGGCAAAACACCAGGTGCTGGTCAGGGATGAAAGACCTGTAGGACAGGACAGGGAAACATCACAGCATCACACCTCAGTTCCTGGGAGATCTCATCCGGTGACCAGCCCATATCACAGCTCCACCTGTAGCCTTCCAGCCCAACCCAAACCTTCCTGCCAGCCCAGCCCTGGGGTGTTGCTGGAGCTATACATATCCCTCATATCATACAACCGCTGCACCCAAGATCATCACTACTCCCTCTTCTCCTGCCTGCCCTTGACTCTCCCCAGCCATGCCCTTCCCTTGGGCAGACTCACATCCGCTTGCAACCAAAGTGCACATTTGCATGGATGGTTGTCAGCCCCACAGCTCCCCACAATGCTGCCAGGTGCATGTGGGCAGCACAGACCCACCTCACCTGCACACCGTGATGCCCACCCCGAGCAGGGTGACTGTGGTCAGGACGTGCTCGACCGCCAGCACATCCTCATCATAGATGGTGAGAGCGATGAGCACAGCCAGGATGGAGCCAGCAAAGAAGGCCACGTTCTTGGCCACGATGGTGAGAAGCGGGGAGATAAAGCAGTTCATGTACTTGGAAGCTGGCTTGTACCCCTTGCTGAGGCGCGAGTGCAGTTCGTGATCCAGCTCGTTGAAGTGACGGAGGTAACAGCGGCCATAGAGAGACCAGCAGCGGGCGCCCAGGCTGCCTGGCTCCCGCTTCAGGATCTCCGTGTAGCTGAAGAAGGCGTAGAGGATCTGCCAGATGAGGATGAGGGGGCAGAGGAGGAAGTTAGCAATGCCAATCAAGAGGATGCGAGTGCTGAGCTTCTCAGCCAGTTCCAGGCGGTTCCCAGCGCGCTTGTACTCAGCCTTCAAGCTCCACTCATTCTCAAAGAGGGAGCCGGGCCCCCAGAAGAAGATGAGCTCAAAGTTGTACTTGAGCCCACGTGTGTAGAAGACAGTGTCTCCCAGCAGGGGCAGGCGGAAGCGGATGGGCAGCAGTGACTTGTTCACCATGGCCACCATGTAGTTCTTGAAGCGGAGGATGCGGTGGTAGATGTCCAGCTCTGTCAGCTCCTTCTTGTGGATGCAGATCTGGTGCTCCTTCTGGATCTGCACAATGCGGGCCTGCACCTCCTGCCAGGTGTAGTAGGGCAAGGTGGACTGGAAGGGGGGAAGCAGCAAGGTTAGGGGCAGGATGCGTCCAGGGACAGAAGCTGGGCTGAGCCCACTCAAACAGCAGGACCCAGCGCACACCTCAGGGTGCCGATGAAGCACAGGCAACACCAGGAACACGAGGCACCTCCCTGCACCACTTCAGCCTGCAGCAAGCAAACGCCATACCTTGCCCTGGAGCCCTTTACCCTGAGATTAGTGCAGATGACTGTTTCCCAGTCACACACCAGCTGCCTTGGAGGCACAAACACAGCTCCAGGCTCCCATGGGTCCTCCCAGAGCTGCCATATGGATTCAGCAGGGAGACACAAAGAGGGGAAGAGACTTAAGCAGTGTCCCAGAGGAAGTCTGTGGAATAGCTGAGGACAAACCAAGCCTCTTGGTTCACCCCACCTTTCTCAAGAAAGGTGTCTCCTCAAAGGATACACACACCTTTTGATGTTGTCCATCAGAGCAAGGACTCTGGACTAGGATATATGTGCAAGCCTCAAACCCCATCTTTGACACACCGATCTCCAGTGTGGTCTCCACCAACTAGGCAGCTCCATGCCTCAGTCTCCCCCCAAGTGAAAAAGGAAGATGACATTGTCCACAACCCAAGGAGGTATGAGGATATCCTTGCTTATGCCTTCTCTGTTGAAAGGCATCACAGAAAAGGCCATCACTGAAGAATAAACATATTGGATGGCAGATGGCAGAGCTGTGTGCCAGCAGGCAGAGAAGCAGACTGGGCAGAAAGGGGTTAACAGGGAATAAGCTGGCTGCTGGAGAAGAGGCTGAATGGAAACCTGTGCAGTTATGAAGCAGAGGGAAGAGTGCTCTGGTACAAGTCTCTCAGAGAAGCTGTCTCCAGAGAGCAGTGAAGGTGCTTCTCACCACCCAATAAATGCCTTCTGCATCCCTTAGCATCCCCGCACATGGCCCTTGGCCCAGCTACTTACCATGGGAATTTTGAGGGCATTGATGTAGAAAGAGTGAATCTCCCAGTAGCAGCAAATGTTGTAGATAAATTTGACGAGTCGGTGGATCCAGAAAACCCCAGCTATCACCAGGATGCAGATGAGGAAGCTGTTTGCCTGGATTCTGCAAGCAAGAAGAGGCAAGTAGTGGGAGACAGGCCCAGGCAGGTATCTGTACCTGAGAAAGCAAGAGCAGTGGCTATCATGTCCTCCGCTGTCCCTACCTTGCGCTGCAGACATTTGGAGGCAGGAAGGCATCTGGCAGAGTCACCTTAATGGGCTCACTGGGATGCTGGCTGTGATTTACTGCTTTGTTGGCAAAGAGGATGTCGTAATCAACACAGCTGATAAGAAAGGTGGTAAATGCCACCACAAAGATGAACTGCCTGTGAAAAAAGGGAGCAGGCATGAGGGAATCACCCTTCTGCCCCCCAAAACATGAAGCAGTCAGAGTCACGTGTCATTGAGACGCATTCCTACAGCCATGGTGTCATGGGCACCAGTTCCTCAAAGTGGAATGCACGTTTGGGGCACGGAAAACCCTAACAAAGGGGAGACAGGACATCTACAAAGGGAGCTTTCCCGCCCACCCAGCTGCAGGAGCTCAGCGAATTCCTGTGGCTGTTCCCCAGCAGCTGTCAC
Source organism: Rynchops niger (assembly GCA_013400035.1). Classification (NCBI taxonomy): domain Eukaryota; kingdom Metazoa; phylum Chordata; class Aves; order Charadriiformes; family Laridae; genus Rynchops; species Rynchops niger. The sequence goes on from VXBH01007493.1 coordinate 358,989, forward strand.
AGCCCCAACAGAGGGGGAACCTGCACTTACATGAGCTCAAAGATCTCTCCAATGAGCATGCAGGTGAAGCCATTCTTCTGATGCAGGTTATAGACGTGAAAGCTACAGTCAAGGAGAACAGTCTGGAGACTCCTTCCCTCTGATGAAGGATGGAGAGGCTTCTGTCCCACTGGCATCTGCAGCTCCCCAGCCAAGTCTCCCTCCACCACCAACGGAAAACCTCTCCCACCCCTACTCATCAGCAAGCTGGTTCCCCACTGCAAGGAAACACTCTGCCCAGGTAAAGCACAGCTGGGATAAGAGGACTTGGCTCCATCCAAGCTCCTTTCTCCCCACAGCCAACACCCAAAGGGGGATTCTGTCCCAGCACACAGCAGAAACTCTGCCTGCCCTCAGGCTGCTCAAGGGTAGAGCGGGACAACCCAGAGACAGGCAAAAATGCATTTAATACCCCTAGCACCTGTGACCGGTACCCCCTGCTCCCAAAGCCTGGTAATGTAGTTAGCATAACTAACGCCATTTTATAAGGCAAACAGACATTCTCTGTGATTGAATGGGTCACCTATTATTTCCCTTCCCCTTATTATCAGGCCCTGAAGGTCCTGTGAACCAAGTAGACAAACCAAACAGATTTCTTCTTCCCCTCCTGACTGGCCTCAAGATTCCTGGGCACCAGGCTGCTTACTCCCTTCCATGCCAGCCTTGAAGGTCCTAGGCACCCAGCCAACCCAACAGCAGTAATGACCCCGTCATAGAACAGGGAAGTGTAACAGCACACAGAGCTCTGTCCACAAAATCAAGGAGTTACAAGTCCTAAGTGGAAACTTGGACCAGAACTGCTGCTGGACAGTGAGAGCCAGGGTTGCGCAGCAGCCAGTGATACCCCCACTGTTGTCTGCTTCCTCTGAGGATCAAGTGACTCGTATTCTTTTATATGTTTTTTGAGTCTAGAATATGATGGTTATACTGATACAGCAACCCATGTATTAAAATACGTCCAGGCAATTAGAAACCATAAGCTAAGTCATGCTATAAAATTATGTACTATGCAACTTGTAAAATGGTACTACACTGATTCTGCTTACGGAAATCCTGTGCTACTCTGATTATAAATGCTATGCTATGCCAATAATAAACTCCTATTAAGAAAATAAAGCTTTAATTATAACCCCAACTTAGTACTGTCACCACTCTGCCAAGGACGCCTAAAAGAACCTGTCTGTCCCCTCAGTTTTGAGTGACGGCATGCCACAGGCATAGGGGTTCTGCCATCCCCCAGCCTCTCTGAAGCGGTGTGGTGTCCTAGGGGAAGGGGCAGACGCTGGCCCAGCTCTGAGTTACACCAAACCTGGTGTTTCCACTAGCACTGAAAGCCCAGGAGGTGGTGGGGTACATCCTGCCCTGCGAAAGGATATGCGAGAGAAGAAGAGGTCAAGGTTCTCGATGTGATGCCACGGAGCTGAAGAAGAAGAAGAAGCAGCGCAGGGTGAGGGATTGCGACAGGCAGAACCCCACCTCGGCTGTGGGACCGGTTTGGGGCTTCGGGGGGCTCGGTCCCGGGTCCACCGAGGCCCCAAACCNTAGTGGGAGACAGGCCCAGGCAGGTATCTGTACCTGAGAAAGCAAGAGCAGTGGCTATCATGTCCTCCGCTGTCCCTACCTTGCGCTGCAGACATTTGGAGGCAGGAAGGCATCTGGCAGAGTCACCTTAATGGGCTCACTGGGATGCTGGCTGTGATTTACTGCTTTGTTGGCAAAGAGGATGTCGTAATCAACACAGCTGATAAGAAAGGTGGTAAATGCCACCACAAAGATGAACTGCCTGTGAAAAAAGGGAGCAGGCATGAGGGAATCACCCTTCTGCCCCCCAAAACATGAAGCAGTCAGAGTCACGTGTCATTGAGACGCATTCCTACAGCCATGGTGTCATGGGCACCAGTTCCTCAAAGTGGAATGCACGTTTGGGGCACGGAAAACCCTAACAAAGGGGAGACAGGACATCTACAAAGGGAGCTTTCCCGCCCACCCAGCTGCAGGAGCTCAGCGAATTCCTGTGGCTGTTCCCCAGCAGCTGTCACAGCCCCAACAGAGGGGGAACCTGCACTTACATGAGCTCAAAGATCTCTCCAATGAGCATGCAGGTGAAGCCATTCTTCTGATGCAGGTTATAGACGTGAAAGCTACAGTCAAGGAGAACAGTCTGGAGACTCCTTCCCTCTGATGAAGGATGGAGAGGCTTCTGTCCCACTGGCATCTGCAGCTCCCCAGCCAAGTCTCCCTCCACCACCAACGGAAAACCTCTCCCACCCCTACTCATCAGCAAGCTGGTTCCCCACTGCAAGGAAACACTCTGCCCAGGTAAAGCACAGCTGGGATAAGAGGACTTGGCTCCATCCAAGCTCCTTTCTCCCCACAGCCAACACCCAAAGGGGGATTCTGTCCCAGCACACAGCAGAAACTCTGCCTGCCCTCAGGCTGCTCAAGGGTAGAGCGGGACAACCCAGAGACAGGCAAAAATGCATTTAATACCCCTAGCACCTGTGACCGGTACCCCCTGCTCCCAAAGCCTGGTAATGTAGTTAGCATAACTAACGCCATTTTATAAGGCAAACAGACATTCTCTGTGATTGAATGGGTCACCTATTATTTCCCTTCCCCTTATTATCAGGCCCTGAAGGTCCTGTGAACCAAGTAGACAAACCAAACAGATTTCTTCTTCCCCTCCTGACTGGCCTCAAGATTCCTGGGCACCAGGCTGCTTACTCCCTTCCATGCCAGCCTTGAAGGTCCTAGGCACCCAGCCAACCCAACAGCAGTAATGACCCCGTCATAGAACAGGGAAGTGTAACAGCACACAGAGCTCTGTCCACAAAATCAAGGAGTTACAAGTCCTAAGTGGAAACTTGGACCAGAACTGCTGCTGGACAGTGAGAGCCAGGGTTGCGCAGCAGCCAGTGATACCCCCACTGTTGTCTGCTTCCTCTGAGGATCAAGTGACTCGTATTCTTTTATATGTTTTTTGAGTCTAGAATATGATGGTTATACTGATACAGCAACCCATGTATTAAAATACGTCCAGGCAATTAGAAACCATAAGCTAAGTCATGCTATAAAATTATGTACTATGCAACTTGTAAAATGGTACTACACTGATTCTGCTTACGGAAATCCTGTGCTACTCTGATTATAAATGCTATGCTATGCCAATAATAAACTCCTATTAAGAAAATAAAGCTTTAATTATAACCCCAACTTAGTACTGTCACCACTCTGCCAAGGACGCCTAAAAGAACCTGTCTGTCCCCTCAGTTTTGAGTGACGGCATGCCACAGGCATAGGGGTTCTGCCATCCCCCAGCCTCTCTGAAGCGGTGTGGTGTCCTAGGGGAAGGGGCAGACGCTGGCCCAGCTCTGAGTTACACCAAACCTGGTGTTTCCACTAGCACTGAAAGCCCAGGAGGTGGTGGGGTACATCCTGCCCTGCGAAAGGATATGCGAGAGAAGAAGAGGTCAAGGTTCTCGATGTGNGAGGACAATGTCCTCGAGAGGCCGCCACGGAGCTGAAGAAGAAGAAGCAGCGCAGGGTGAGGGATTGCGACAGGCAGAACCCCACCTCGGCTGTGGGACCGGTTTGGGGCTTCGGGGGGCTCGGTCCCGGGTCCACCGAGGCCCCAAACCGGCCCCACAGCC
>VXBH01007493.1:363111-383501 GCA_013400035.1 Rynchops niger
CGCAGGGAGGGCTCGGGCGCGGGGGAGAGAGGTGAGCACTTGGGGTAGGGCCCCCGGGGCAGGCGGGGAGGGAGACCCCGGTGAGGGGCGGAAGGGTCCCTCCGGTCAGCCGGGGGTGGTTCCCGCCACACCCCGGGGCCGGGCCCGTCGCTCAGGTGCTGTCCCCTCCGTTGGGAGCAGGAGTCATGCCGGCCCCGGAGCGCCGGTCGGTTTTTGAAGCCGCCCAGGACCCCGTCCTCTTGCAGGGGCTGACCCTTGTCACCGAAGTTGCTGCAGATGTGTGGGACACCGAGCCGGCCCCCGTGAGCCACGGTACGTGGGGCTCTGCAGGGGGTTTATTTGGCCAAGCTCATGTCCGCCAGCCCCAAGCTGCGAGGAAGGAGCTCTGTCCCTAGCACAGCTTGGGTGGCCACCCTGGGGCTTGGCTGTGGGAGCTGTCTGGTGGGAGGGTGAATGGGCTTTGCTTGGTGTCATCCCAAGCTCCTTCTACAGCCACAGAGCTCTTTGGGTGGCTGAGAAGAGACCCAGGAGTCCTGTCTCCTTGCGGTGCAGCCTGGGGAACCACCTGTGCACAGCCCTTCCTTCTTCTTCCAGAGAAACCTGCAGCCACCAGCAGTGAGGAGAAGGTCCATGGGGTCTCCGAGGTGCCAGAGCGGATGTGCTGCTTGACCTGTGGGCAGGTGTTTGGCAGCCGGGAGGAGCAGGTGAGCGGGGCTGAGCAGCCAGTGTGAAGTGGGAGTGGAGCTGGCACAACCCTGCTGTAGAGGCTCAGCCCCAGCGCAGTGCGGCCAAGCACTGGCTGCTTGCTGGAGCTCTGCTGCCAACGTCCTATTGGGATCTGGCACTCAGGCCCTGTATATTGTTGCTTAAAATGCCATTTACTGGAGGTAAATGGTACATGCAGTATAGGCCTGCTCCTTTTCAGGTTACCTGTTACATGGTTAACTCATTAACGTACTGTGGTTTTCCAGTCAGGATTACTGCAGGGTCCCAGCATTGGTTTAGCCCTTGGAGTCTGTCACCTCAGGGTCTTTGGTGGTGGGGTTTTCCATGGACCACCAAGACCCTGCTGGCTTATATCTCTTTTGCCCACAGACTGAGCACTACCGTCTCGACTGGCACCGCTTCAACCTGAAGCAGCGACTTCTAGGGCGCCGGACACTGCCGGTAGAAGTGTTTGAGGAGAAGACCCGTGCAGGTGAGGAATGGGGCTGCCCCCAGTGGAGCCCAGAGGCTGGGACTGCTCTGTGCAGGGGTAAAGCTCCTGGCTATCTCTGTGAGCTCAGGGGCCCTGTAGTTTGCCCCTATGAGGTCTGCCTGGTGTCCAGCACTGTTTCTGAGGCCTGCTGACTTGTTATGGAGAGAAAGGGGTGTTCTACCTGAGCCTCTACTTAGGCATACCTTGGGGTCCACAGCCCTAAACCTCTGTCTCCACAGCCCCCTTGTGATATGTAAGGTATTGGACATGACATTTCTGGGGTCGTGGGCTAGCCGTTGGAATCACCTGCAAAGTTATGGGGAGGCTGTTGGTTAATCTTTGCCCTGCTCCACTGCGTCGTTTTCTTTCCCTTGCAGGTGATGTTTCCAGCATCTCGGGGTCTGATTCGGAGAGCTCATATACAACCAGTGAGTCGGAGTTGCTGCCTTCTGCCAGTGACAGCCCTGGGACACCCCAGGTCCCTCGATCCCACAAGGTGCTGCTCCGCAATGCGAAGGGTCAGCTCATCTCCGCCTACCGCTGTGTGCTGGGCATTGGGAAGGCAAGTCACAGCCCAGCTTATTGGGGGACCCCAGAGAAGGCGGATGGCACTGGGGTGTAGACATCTGGCTGACGATCCCCAGCATCCCAAGATGGGAAGGGTCATCCTTGGTGCCAGGTCAGAGTTCCAGGCCTGTTGGTGGCCTGGTTTTTGGCTCTGGGGTGCTCTCAGAAACCAGCAGAGGGGCTGATCTCTGTTTTGGGGGACAGCAAGAGGAAACAAGGTGATCCCATGGGTGCTAGCAAAGGTGTCTGTGTATCAGGGTGGCATCAAGGAGCCAGTGGAGCTGACAGCATCACTACAGAGCCTCGGTGCAAACACATGCTGGGTTGTGCTGATGATGGGCGGCGGGCACTTCGCAGGAGCTGTTTTCCGAGGGTGAGTAGAGGAGGACAGAGCTGGGGTTGCCCCTCTGGGCACGGTCAAGTGGGGCTAGGTGTTGGATGGCCTCCCTGCTCCTCCATCACGGTGCTTACCACACCCTGAACACCTACAGCTCCTAGTCTTTACTTAAGAATTGGATAAGCCCAGTTGCACTGCAAGAGAAGTATTAATCTTTAGGGCCCCAGGGACAAGCCACAAGCCCTCTGGGGTCCCAGGAGCATCAGCTCACCTCCTCTCCATACATGGGGCCCTGTTGCTCATGCCTGCCCCTCTCCACAGCCCCCAGGTGCAGGAGCATAAGACCTTCCACCGCTACACAGTGCGAGCCCGGCGGGGCACAGCCCAGGGCCTACGGGATGCCCAGACCCCATGGTCGGCACCCAGGTCAGCCGGAGCCTCCCTGCGGCGTTACAACGAGGCCGCGCTGCTCAAGGTGAGGATACACCACAGCTATGGGCTCTCAGCAGGGAGACGTGGTTGTGGCTGGCTCCCTGAGGTGGTACCACACCGCTGCTGGAGGGCATGGGAGGGGTGTGAGCTCTGGAAGGGGGTCAGGGCCCAGTTGAGGCTGCTCTGTCCCGGGTCTGTCCGTGCTCCAGAGCTGGCTGTGCCTATGCAGCATTCTCAGGACCCCATAGTATCTCCTCTTCCTCTCCAGGATATTCAGGAGCTGCTGGCAGCCTGGGCACAGCACCTGAATGAAGCTCAGCGCATTTTCCTCCGGGCTCCTCGTCACAACCGTGCACTGCTCTTCGGCGGTAGGAACCCACCCCTCACCCGGGGTGATCCTCGTGTCTGCCACATCCCCCTCAGCACCCGCAGGGCCACCCTGCGAGAGGTGCTGCGAGTCCACACCATGCTGGCCAGCCTGCAGGTGTATGGTGAGTCAGACCAGCCCCAGTCCCTGTGAGTCGGAGCAGGTGGGGTGATGTGGTCCCTTGTACATCAGGGGATGCTGCCCTATGGGGTGGAGGTGCTAGCTCTCAATCCCTGGAGACATGGGATGTTCCCTGTCCCCAGGCAATGACAGGAGCACCCTTGCTGCCCAGGGAAGGACACGCCACTGGAGGATATCACTGGGTCCCCCCGGAAGGGTTGGCAGAAGAGGCAGCAGAAAGCACAAGTGGATCCCCCCCAGGAGGACACAAGTGGTGAGTTGAGCCACAGAGGTAGACATGACTCTGAGCAAGCAGAGGGGTCTGGTGTTATGGCACAGGACAAGATTTGTAGCCCTGTGACAGGGCCTCGCACCACAGTGGGGTTCTGCAGGGTGTGGCCTCATGCTGGGCGGGAGAAGGGCAGTGTGTGCTTGGCTGAGAGCCCCGGCTGATTTGTGCTGTGTGTGGGATCTCAGCCCCTGTCTTATTACCCACCTCAGCCCCAGAGGAGGAAAGCCTTGCAGGGGAACTGGAGACTGTGGAAGTGACACTGAGTACCTTGGACCTCCGGGAGTTTGAAGTGATGCCCAAGCGAAACCGCAAAAGGAAAAAGAAGACGGACAAGACGGTGGAGAAAGGTGAGGGGGCAGTAATAGGAAGGCATTGGGGACAGGACTGCCATGGCTGGGCTGCAGGCCGGCCCTGGCCCTCTTCCTACCATATGCTCCCTGTGCAGGGCCACGTGCTGAAGAGACAGGATGCCGTGGTACTCAGTATGGGCCGCCTGGCCTAGAGCTGGTGACAGAGCTGGAGGGGGAGGCTGGGGCTGAGCCCCTTCCCTGGGGCAGTGGAGGTAAGTGGGGACAGGAGCCAGGCTGGGTGGATGCCTACCCATTTGCTGGTGGCTTTGCAGCGGGGTGAAGAGCGCATTGTCACGCAGGTGCTCAGAGCATCTGGGTGTGGGATGGCTGTAGTGCAGCCGTGTGCCTTTGAGTAAACTGTGTATTGGGAGCAGTAGCTCTGGACCATGGGCCAGGCAGCACCTGGCTAAGCCAGGTGTGTTGGGGGGGGATTGGAGTGGGTCTTATCTCAGGAGAGCACTCAGCTGCTGCCAGCAGTGCCTAGCAATGCCGTGGCACGTTGTCACATACTCTGAAGATGCTGGAGATCCCGCAGTGCCCAAATCGAGGTAGCAGGATGATGCTTTAGCTGCGCTGTTTGTGCTTCCTAGTCACACCAGAGCACTGCTCTTCCAAGGGAGCCATCAGACTCCCCTCCTGTTCTTCCCTCATAGGAGACCCTCAGACCCAGCTCCGCGATGCCCTGTTCACCGCCTGCAAAACGGGGGACGTGGGGATGCTGCGGCACCTCCTGGGTGTGCCAGAGAGCGGGGGCCTGCTGGGGCATGGCAAGGATGGGGAGGAGGGCGCACAGCCCCTGGATATGCCCCGCTCCCTGCTTAACCAGCCCGTGGATGAGCGTGGCTGCACCCTGCTTCATGTGGCAGCCCGGGCAGGGAAGGCTGAGGCTGTGTCCCTGCTGCTGGAGGTGGGGGCGGACCCTGCCCTCAGGTATGGCCACAGGGTGCCCAGGGGTTGATGAGCACAGACATGCCATGGGAACCCAACAACTCCCTCTTGTCTCAGCTATGGGAGACTGGTGCCAGCCTTGTCCTGGGACAGACGGGGTTGGTCTCTACCAGCCAGGATGTCTGGGTTTGTTACAGAAGGCCTAAGAGCTGAACCACTGTTCTCTCTGCCTGCCTGGTCTGGCACAGCGGCAGGTGGGCACTGCCCCCAAGTGCTACCAGGTTTATTGATAGGCAGTTTCGAGAGTAGGGGTGAGACCAAGCTTTGCAGGGCATGTAAAATGCAAGAAGGGGAGGATTTGGGGGATTCTGGTGTAGCAAAAGGCAGCTTTCCCCTGCTTGGCTGCAATACGCAGAATCACAGAATGGTGGGGGTTGGAAGGGACCTTTGGAGATCATGTCCAACCCCTCTGCCAGAGCAGGGTCACCTAGAGCAGGCCGGACAGGAAAATGTCCAGGTGGGTTTTGAATATCCCCAGAGAAGGAGACTCTACAACCTCTCTGGGCACGCTGTTCAGTGCTCTGCCACCCTCAAAGAAGTTTTTCCTCATTTTGAGATGGAATATATAATAATTATATATAATACCCTGGCCTGGAGTACCCGTTGCACATCTCTGGGGAGCTGCTGAGCTCATAGCCCAGTGGGACGCAGGCAGGAAGACGGCAGGGTGAGCTGGTCTGCCTTGTCTTGCAGAGACGGGCAGGAGAGGACACCTTACTGTGTCTCTGCTGACAAACTGACCCGCAATGCCTTTCGCAAGTTCATGGTGGACCATCCAGACAAGTATGACTACAGCCGTGCCAAGGTGGGTGCCTGCCCTCACCTTCTGGGGGCTGGGGGACCCCAGAGCAAAGCGCATCTTGCCCACTTGTGCCGTTGACCCTGGCTCAGTGGGAGATGCTGACTGCCCTCTGCCTCCAGGTGCCAGGGCCCCTCACGCAGGAGATGGAGGCCAAGAAACTGGAGAAGAAGCGGGCACAGAAGGCCCAGCGGAAGCAGCGGGACCAGGCGAAGCGGGAGGAGCAGCAGCGCTGGGAGCGAGAGCAGGGAGAAAAGCAGCGATTCGCAGCCCTGTCTGACAGGGAGAAGGTGAGGCCGCGCGTGGGGAAGGGGATCCAGCCTGGCTGGGGCAGTGCCGCTGCGGTGGACTCTGGGCACAGCAGCTCCCAGGGGCTGGGGGAAGCTGAGCTGTCCCTCTGCTCCCCAGAGGGCCCTGGCTGCCGAGCGGAGACTGGCTGTGCAGCTGCAGGACACGGGCACAACTCTCGCCAACATCAGGTAACAGCCCCGGCAGCACGGCTCCGCAGACACATTCTCCTGCTCAGCTGTTCCCTGCCCTTCTTGCTCTAGTTCTCATTTCCAGTCTAAAGCTATTCCTGTCCACTCAATTCCCAGCAGTGCCTGTCTAAAAGCTTTATCTCCCTCTTCCCCTACCCCCCCCACCCCCAAAATATTTTGGAAGGGACAACTTGGTCCACTTGCAGCCAGATCTATGGCAATCCCCCAGCCACACCTGTGCCCCTGACCCTGCATACCATATCCCTTCCTTATGCCACCCCACAGGCTTGTGGGCAGCCAGCCCTGCCCCTGCTGATCTGGGCAGGAGTTTTACAACCTGCTGCGGGGCCAAATTCCCCCGTTTTTGACCTGCCTCAAAGTGCCTTGCCCCACAAAGCTCCTGGGATCATGTCCTGGACAGGCTGCTGGGTGAGCCCTGTAGGACCAGAGGAGCCCCAGCTCCCTCGTGCTGCTGCTGTCTCATGTCACAGCCCGGGCAGTGAATACGCTCTGCTCCTCTAACCCTCTTGCAAGCATCCCCTTCATTCAGGGCCACCTCTGCTCTTTCCTGCAGCCGCTGCTGGCAGTGTGGAGAGTCCCTGCTGGGCCGGATCCCTTTTCATTACCTCGATTTCTCCTTCTGCTCCACGGCCTGCCTGCAAACCCATCGCCGGGCCCGGGCCAGCCACACGTAATGCTGGGGACTGCTGCCACCTGCCAAGGACCGATGTGGTGGGACATGGCTGAGCGCTGGCTGTGCAGCGAGGGAGAGCCTATGGAGCAGCGCTGGTTGGAGGGACCGAGCCGGTCACGTCATTCTTGGAGGCAACTCTGGCAAGGCTTGGGGCAAGAACGTCACTCTGGGTGGTGACGCTGGGGACGTTAATGACTGTGAGATCCCTGCGTACTATTGTGAGGGACCAGGACTGCTCCATGGCCTAGCTGCAGCTTGGGGCATCTTGCTGCTGGCTTTTCTTATGGCTACCTTGTAGGTTGCCGCCCATGGTGGCGGGACAGATCCTGACGTATCCAGACCCTCCCGCCCTGAGCTACCTGCAGCCATGTCTGTGGGCACCCTCAGGGCTGTGCTTTGCCCTCTACTTTCCTGGATACCATCGGTGTTTCGGCCATATCATTTTAGCAACTACCTCCTCTGTGTTGTCAATAAAGAGGTGCCTTGACGCCCTGTGCTTGGGGGGTGTCAGCACGAGCACTGGGACGTGCAAAACAAGCTCAGTTCTGAGGCCCTTTCTCTTTAGCACAGACCTTGCCTGGCTCCAGAGGAGGGCAGGAGCTCTGGATGTTCATGCCAGGCTGTGTGCCCCTTTCCTGGGGCCCTGCAGCCCCTGTGCTTCACCAGCCCCCTGCCACCTCCACAGCCCCCAGCAAGAAGTGATGCTGGTCTTTGGCAGCCTTGCGTTTATTCTGTGGCCACGGTGCTGCCAATGAGGGTCCTGTTGAAAAGGGGTCGGTCGAGGAAGAGCAGCAAGGGGGCGGGGGGTGCCCCCTCCAGCTCCAACACTGTGATGTTGTTGGGACGGTCAACATGCAGCACTGAGCCAGGCACAAAGAGGGTCTGCTGGGGCCCGCGACAGGGCCAGTACCGGCCCAGGTTGAAGCCGTTTATCCACAGCTGGCCCTGGATGATGGAGACAGGTCTGAGCTCTACGCCTCTCCACCCTCACCCCTTCTCCTGGCTATGCACCGCTTTACCTTGCTCCAACCTGGGAACTTCACGAAGGTGTCCCAGGCGCTGCCAGGGGTCTCAAAGGTCCCAGTGTAGAAGGCTGGCCCTGCTCTGCCCCCCATGCTTGATTTCGGCAGGGCAGTGTGGGGCCAGCCCTGTTGGATGGCAGCGTCTATGGCCAGGGGGTAGATGAGCCAGTTGCTGAGAGGACTGGAGTCCAAGGAGAGGTTCCCCAGCAAGCCCTGAGATGGAGCAGGAGAGAATATGAGGCAGCAGGGTCTGCCACAGGCAGGAGGATGCTTGGCCTCCCCAGGGCATGTCTCCCCCACAGCAGTGGGATCCCATCTGAGGGGCTGCACTGCCCTGCCTGCTGTGGCAGCGCAAGTGGGAGAGAGGGGTGACAGTCTCACAGCCTTATCCTGGTCCTGGCAGGTTTGCCAGGGGATGGTGTGAGATTAACCAGGGAGAAACTATGGGGTTGGTCCTGCCATGGCTGGGGTCTGTCATGGGTGGCGGGAGAGGGGGTGTTAGGCCATGCGGTGGCCAGGCCATCCCCTCTAGAGCCCCAGGGCCCTCTCCCCTCACCTTGAAGTCACTGGTGTTGGCCCCAAAGCTGATCCTGCCCATGTTCTCCAGGAGCACGTCCAGAGTGTCCCCTGCCCTGCCCGTCACACGCAGCATTGTCTGGCCATCCCGCTCCAGCGTCCCCTGGTACTCCTGCAGCCACAGGGTCAGTGCTGCTGCCCAGTGCCCAGATCCCACTGCCTGGAACGCTGCCAGCAGCCTGACAGCATAGCATCCTGCTACCTGCCCCCCTCAGAGCCCACCCAGGGCTGCCATCTGCCCCCAAAAGGGTCCAATTCAGGCCAGAGGGCTACCCCACAAGGGCTCAGTGTGGCTCTTGGCACCCTGTCTGTCCCCAAGACCCTGGCGTGGGATGGCCCTGCTGCCTGCAGGTCCCACAGCCCTCCCGAGCTGTACCGGGGACGGGTGTGCTCCCGCAGCCTCACCTGCCGCAGCATCACGTAGCCACGGTCGCAGATGCTGTGGGGAGGAGCCCCCAGCGTGGCTGGGTCCAGGACATCCCGGGGCAGCCGTGTGCGGTATACCACAAAGCCATGGGCCTGCAGGACACAGCAGAGTGGCACAGAAAGGGAACCAGCACACACGGGGCTGGTGACGACCTCTGCTCCTCCACCCCATAGCCAGGGCAGGGGAAACAAGCCTAGGAGCATCTCCCCCCGTGTCCCCCACTGCACCCAGCCCCTCACCTGCTTTATGGCCTCAAAGGTGAGGGGGAGCTGGCTCTGGATGGGCCCGGAGAGGCACAGCACATCCAAGACATCCAGGAGGTCAGCATACTGCAGAGAGGGACAGGCACAGGGCAGCTGGGCAGCGCCAGGCAGGGGCAGCACCGTCCCCAGGGCAGGCACTCACCTTCCGTAGGGCCACCCTGCCATAGGCATACTTGGGGGTGGCGGGTGGCATCGGACCCACTGGCAGGGGCTGGAACTGAACAGCAAACTGTCAGTTGCCCCCCAGGTCTAGCAGGGAGATGTCCCCAGCCCTGCCAGGTCCCTCTGTGTCCCCCTCTTCCCTGGCACAGGCAGCGGTGCCCAGTACTGTCCCCCTCCTCCTGCCAGGCTCAGCACCTTGCTGATGACCGTGCGGATGGCAAACAGCTTCTCGGTGGGGTCTCCCGCCTCCGAGAGGGGGGCATCATAGTCATAGCTGGTGGTCACTGGTTTGTACTGGTCCTTGAAGTCAGCACCTGGCCGGGGAAGCGATGGGAGCTGGATGAAAGGGCTCTGGCAGAGCCCAGGGCATGGAACCCAGTCCCAGGCTTGGGTTCAGGGGCCCTTGGGGTATGTGTCAGCCCACCCCATGGGTCCAAACAGGAGCCTGAAGCAGGGTCCTTGGCGATGGCCATGGAAATCCCCCCACACCCACAGTGTGCTCCCCTCCCTGCCCGGGACAGGGCCCTACTCACCGCTCCAGTAGCCGAAGTTCGTTCCCCCGTGGAACATGTACCTATGGGACACCCCAGAGAGCCCCATCAGCATCCCTACAAACCCCCCAGGGGCTTCACCTCGGGATGAAGGCGAGCAGCGATGCCCACACCAATGCTGGCAGATGGGAGGGCATGTCCTCCCCACCAGGCTGTGCCCCCTGCCAGCTGACTACTTGCATGTTGACGCTGGCTCCCAGCTGCAGCATGTCCTCCAGCCCCCGGGCCACCCGTGCCGAGCTGGTGCTGGCGTGAGCCTCCCCCCAGTAGTCCAGCCAGCCCGTGTAGTACTCAGAGTTCACCTGGGGAACAAAGTGACACTCGGAGTGCCACCTGCGTGGAGCTGGGGCTCCTGGCACCCCTCTGTCAGCCACATCCCCCTGCTCACCTGCAGCCTGGCACCTCTCTTTGCCTCCCCCCACCCCCACCCAGCCCCTCTGCCTCCCCAAAGCCACTGGGGGTCATTCCCCGCCATGGCGCCCATCCCAAGCTCACCAGGGGCCCCCTCGGCTCCACCCGGCGCTGGGCACTAAACGCTTCCGTCACGTTGGAGCCTGTGGAGGTGGCGGGATGGAAGTTGGAGGAGGAGGGTGCTGGGACCCCCATGCCCCCTCCTCCTCCTCCTGCCTCCTCCTCCATAGAGGGGTACCTGGCCCGAAATCGACGGTGGCGTAGAGCCCCTGCAGCGTGCCGCAGCGCAGTTCCTGCGCCCGCGTGCCGTCGGTGGTGAAGAGCAGCACCTCGGTCCCCAGCAGCGCCCGGAAGGAGCCCAGCAGGTGCCGCAGGTAGCCGTAGTCGCAGGCGTAGTAGCTCCCGTATTCGTTCTCCACCTGCGAGCAGGGTGGGGGCCGGCACCCAGCGTGCACATGGCAGGGATGCAGCCGGATCCCGCCACTCACTGGGATGAGCACCCAGCTCCCCCCCTTCCCTCCCAACACCATTACATGTCGTGACAGTCCCCAGGTGCATCCCAAGGCTGACCTTCCAGCCCCACTATGGCTCTCAGCTCTGCCAGTGTCCCTCAAACCACAACCAGAGTGGTGGCAGGTATCCCAGAATCCCAGCCCTTGGATTTAAACCCAGGTCCAGAGGTGGGGAGGGATTTATCTAAGAGCTGTGCTGGATGGTGAAGGGGCTACAGGTGTTTTTTTGGGGCACATCCAAAGATGACCAAGAGTAGGGCAGGGGGCTGGGTCCCACAGCACCCTACCTGCACGCTGATGATGTTTCCCCCATGCTGGTACAGGCGTGGCTTGATCTTGGGTAGCAGGACATGGAGCCAGGAGTCCACGGCTGCCAGGTAGGCTGGGGGGAGAGAGGGGGCAGCTCAGCCTGGCTGCAGTGTCCACCCCAGCCCACCCGCAGCCAGCCCTGCCAGGAGGAGGATGGAGGAGGAGATGGGGCAGTGCTGAGCATGATGAGGAGCTCCCAAACGATGGAGAAGGGGATGGAAGAGACCACGCAGGTTTCTATGCACTGGCAGGTGCATGGATGGAGATCGACATGCCAGGACTGGCACCGGGCTGTAAGGACATGGTGACCAGAGCCCCGTGACGAGGCTCACCAGGGTCGGAGGAGCGCAGGATGATGTCTGGTTTCCACAGCAGCCAGGTGGGCAGGCCACCCTGGAGAAACACGTACAGCAGAGAGCGGGGGAGAGACACCGCTCAGCAGCCTGGGCTGGCACACAGCCGAAACCTGGCCAGCGCAGTGCCAATGCTCGGTGCCAGGGTGGCATGGGCATGGCTGGCATGACACCTGGGTCAGCATGCCAGCCACAAGTGCCAACCCCACTGTGCCCTTCCCGGGCCACCCGCCACCCCTCCATGCCGGGCCAGGGGGTGGCTGGGGCTCACCATCTCCCACTCTGCGCAGATGTAGGGCCCCGGGCGCAGGATCACCAGAAGCCCCAGCTCGGCTGTCAGGTCCAGGAAGGCTTCCACATCCCGGTCCCCAGCAAAGTCATACACCCCCGGCAGTGGCTCGTGGTAGTTCCAGGGGACATAGCTGGGGTGAGAGGGGAGATCAGCATGGGGGGGGCTAAGGGCACCTCAGCACAGCTGGGAACCGTCCCACAGGCTGCTCCCTCTGCTCCTCGGAAGTGGCCTGTGGCCTGGGTTGAGGATGGCAACTGGGGTTCGACTGGGACTAGCCCAGGCTCACGCTTGTGCCTGGCAGGGTCCTCCTGGGAATCCCAGTCAGCCCAGTGCAAGGGCTGGTCCCTGCTCCTTACGATACAACACCACCCTCTGTGTGATCCGACAACACCCTTGCCTCTGTCCCTACCCTGGGGACACCAGAGACCCCAAGGGGCTGTGGTGGCTGTGGGTTGTGTGCCACCAGGGCTGCCTCTGTGGCTTACACCTGCACAGCACTGAGCCCGCTCATGTACATCTTGAGGAGCCGGTCCCTCCAGGCGGGGCGCGGGACGCGGGCGTAGTGGATGCTGCCTGAGATGTAGCGGAATGGGGCACCATCCTTACGGAAGCAGTCCTCCTCGTAATCCAGCTGGAAGGAGCGTGTTGGGGGGGAGGCCTGTGGGAGAGGGGCAGTGCTGGGGGGCTGCAGACCCTCCCCAAGCCCAGCCGCCGCCTCACAGGCTCCCTGGGGAGCTGGTTCCTCGGGGGGAACCCTCCTCATCCTGGGTGCAGGGACGAGGCAGGTACCACGCTGTCCCGGGAGAGCAGGAGGGACAAGCAGGGCAGCCATTTGTATCATATGATGCCCCCCCCACACACACTGATCAAACACCCTGTGCAAAGGCATTTTGGGGGGTGGGCACTGCTGTGGGGACGGGTGCTGGGAGGGCAGGCAGGGAGCTGGGAGTGCAAGCGGGACATTGGGGCAGGATGTGGGCTGTGGCAGAAGGCAGCCATAGCAGGAAGAGCAGGGACATGGAGGAGGAAAGCAAGGCAGATCTCGGGGCCGTCCCGCCGCACCCTTGGCTGCTCAGCACCGCGCGCTTCACCCACTTTCCCCCCATGTTTGCTAACCTGCGTGTGCAGGAGCCCCGCCGCCAGCAGCAGGGCCAGAGCCCGCAGCCCCATCCTCGCTGGGCGCTCGGCAGGCCCGGGATGGGGGACGAAGGGGGACGTGGACACCACCATCACATGATCCTTCCCCACCAGCGCCAGGCACTTCCTCCAGGTCCTAAGTGCAGGCAGCGGGAACAGCTGGAGGCGGGGGGAACATGGGATAAGGAGTGGGTGGCTCTGGCCACCTGTGCATCACTCGCCTCAAAGCCCCCCCAGCATGGGATGAGGGCAACAGACCACCGCCCGAACCGGCTTCAGCCAGCGGACACATCCCCAGATCCCCCCCGGGGTGGTGGGTGACACACGTGAACGGACGAGGAGCTCCACAGAAGTGCCACCACCAGACAAAACGCCTTCGAGGGAACTCAGCCCACTCGTCTCATCGGGGGGGTGGTGATGGGACACCCCGGTTAGAGCTCCCGAGGGGGAGATGCTGCTGCCGGCTGAAGGAGAGGAAAACGTCCCAGGACCGAGGGCCGGGGCCTGGTGACAGAGCGGGTGACAGGGGTGTTGTGGAAGTGCCACAGGGCAGGGGTGACGCCCTCGGGGACAAGCCCTGCCGGGGTGGCCTCGCCGCCTCTGTCCCCTGCACCGCCGACCTGCCCGCCGGGGCTTGGGGCTCGGCTCACCGGGGCCAGCTCCGGGGACCGCCGGGGCTGCGGCTTGCCGCTGCCACCGCCACCCCTGGCAGCCGGGGGGTGCCATCGCGCCGGCGACACCGCGTTCCACCCCGGTCACAATGCGGGGGTAGCCAGGGGTTCGCAGCCGCAGCCCGCCCGCTCCGGCGGAGGGAGCGGGACATCCCGGCCGCGGCGGCACCTGGGACCGGGAAGGCTGCAGAGTCCCGCCCGCTGTGTGACGCGGCGGGTGACGCAATGGGTGACGCGCGGCGGCGGGCGATGACGGGAGCGGGCGATGGGGCAGGCGCTGTGCGTCTGCTCTCGGGGCACCATCAGCCTGGGGGGCGTGCGGTACCTCCTGCTCCACCGCCTGGCAGAGGGGTCCGCGGTGGGGCTGGGGCGCGGGGGGGCATGGNGGCATAGCGGGTGCTTGTGCATGGGCGGGATGTCCCGGCATGGGGGGATGCTCGGGCATGGGGAGTGCTTGTGCATGGGGGGGATGCTCGGGCATGGGGGCATACTCTGGCATGGGGAGGATGCTCACGCATGAGGGGTGCTCGGGCACGGGGGTGCTGCTCACGCATGGGGGGATGCTCGGGTATGGGGGATGTTTGGGCATAGTGGGTGCTTGTGCCTGGCGGCATGTTCAGGCATGGGGGTGATGCTCAGGCACTGGGGTTGTTCAAACATGGGAGGGTGTGCTTGAGTGTGTGGGGGATACTCGGGCATGGTGGGGAGATGCTGGAGCAGAGGATGTGCTTGTGCATGGAGGATGATTCTCATGCTGGGTGGCAGGGGTCAGTCATGCCAGGAGTGGGTGCTTGGACCCATGGGAGTGGGGGTGATTGGGCCAGTGGGGTTGTTCATGCAGAGGGGGGATGCTCAGTGATGTCCATCCCCACAGGGATCTCAAGCTTTGGGTTCCTGGCAGGTGCCACCAAGGTGGGGGGAATGTGCATGCCTGGGGCGTTCCCACAGAGAGGGGTGCAGGCACCCTCTGCCTTCTGCCCCCTCTCTTGGGTGCTCGCAGTTGAGGCTGGGCGCAAGGCCCCAAAGTGAGTGCTGCAGCAGTGGGACATCCATCCCACACCGTGCTTGGCTCTTCACAGGGGCTTCAGCTACGTGGACCTGGTAGAGGGGCTGCGGGATGGGCGCTTCTACGCCCTGAAGCGCATCCTGTGCCATGACAAGGAGGACCGCCAGGCCGCCCTGCACGAGGTGGAGATGCACGGCCTCTTCGACCACCCCAACATCCTGCGCCTGGTGGCCCATTGCATGGTGGAGAAGGGCACCAAGCATGAAGCATGGCTCCTCCTACCCTATGTGAAGGTGAGGAGGGCTCCCCTGGCTCCCCCCATCCCCGTGCTCCCAGGAGTGTCAGTGGTGACCGGCTGCTTGTGTTCGCCAGGGAGGGACCCTCTGGAGAGAGGTGGAAGCACTGCGAGAGAAAGGGACTTTCATGACAGAGCAGCGGATCCTCCTCATCCTCCATGGCATTTGCCGCGGGCTGCAGGCCATCCACAGCAAGGGCTACGCGCATAGGTGGGAGGCTGGCAACCCCAGTTTGGGACGGGGAGGGCTTGGCAGGGGGCCTGGTGGGCGCTCAGTGATGTCCATCCCCGCAGAGACCTCAAGCCCACCAATGTGCTGCTGGATGAGGACGACCGGCCTGTGCTGATGGACCTGGGCTCCATGAACAAAGCTCGCATCGAAGTCAACAGCTCTCAGAAGGCCATGGCTGTGCAGGTGGGTGCCCTGGGACATCATCCTATCAACCCATGTCGGCCCCCACCCCTTCATCCTCACTCTCACCCTCCTCTCTGCAGGACTGGGCTGCCCAGCGCTGCACCATCTCCTACCGGGCCCCCGAGCTCTTCACAGTGCCCAGCCAGTGTGTCATAGACGAACGCACAGATATCTGGGTAAGGATGCAGCCCCTTGGCCCCCCTCCCACCGCCCCAGGGCTGCCCTGACCCTGCCTACACTCCAGTCCCTAGGCTGCGTGCTGTACTGCATGATGTTTGGGGAGGGCCCCTACGACGCCATCTTCCAGAAGGGTGACAGCGTGGCTCTGGCAGTGCAGAACCCCATCATCATGCCCCCCACGAGCAGGTGAGGGGCTGGGGAGGGAGACCCTTGCTCCTAGGCAGCCCCCTGCGCTGTGCCCCATGCAGACACTCCCTCCCCCTCGCTGTCTTTCCTCCAGGTACTCGGCTGCCTTGCAGAACCTGCTCTCCTCCATGATGACGCTGAACCCCCAGGAGCGACCCAGCATAGATGACATCCTCCACCAGCTGGAGGGGCTGCAGCCAGCGCCAGCAGGCCAGGACACCACACAGATCTGAGCCCATCCCACCCCACAGCGGCCATGTGCCCCTGAGGGCAAGCCAGGGGAAAAGCGGTGGCCCTTGTCCCTGCTCCCCTGTGGAGCCCTTGCTCGGAGGAGAGCTGCTGCTCTGTGCCGGAGGTGTGTTGGATTTGGAGTGGTCTGTGCCCTGGGTGCTGCCACCTGGGTCTTGGTCTGTGCCCCAGGACTGTGGACGTGTGACCTGCTGCTAAACATGGGGCCCTTGCTGGCCGCTGCCTCCCCTGGGGGCTGCAGAGGAGGATGATGTGGGGACACCCCCCACCCCGGGTGATGGCAGCCACAGCCCCACAGCTCTGCGCCCCAGGAGGGATGCTCCTGCCCGGGGCAGAGCTGTAGCCCAGGTCCCGGTGCGGTGCTGGAGCCAGGCAGGGGGTCCCTGCACCCTCTGCCGCTGCTCTTGGCACCGATGTTGCCTTGCGTTTGGAGTAAAAGATGTTCTCGAGGTGTGGACGTGTCGCTGTCTGCGGGGAGGGGAGGAGGGGGTACGCCATCCGGGTCGAGCAGCCAAGCATTGCTGGCGGGGAAGGCAGCGGAGAACAGTCCCGGCGGGGCAGCACAGATGGAGCGTAAGCAATAAGCAGGGAAAGTTAATCCCTGGCCCCAGCGCGCTCCTGATGGGAGTCAACACAACTCTGCAGCCGGAGCCAGGCACCGCTGTTCAGAGCCTGCGGGGCTGGGCACTGCGAGAAGGGGCCGAGCAAAGCGCAGGCAGGTGGAGGCAGGGGTACAGGCAGAACTTCTTGGCTGCCCAAGGAGAGGGAAGTAGGTGTCCAGGCTGGGGAGCTACCAGAGTTTGGGAGGCAGGGGCAGCAGCCCCTGGTGGGGGCGAGCAGAGCCTGGGGACAGCCTGGCCACCCTTGNGCAGACAAACAGTTTCACAGGAAGCGTTTCCCTCCTTTAATCCTCTCACCACAACACAGCAGAAAAGCAGCCGCGGGGGTTCATGTCACGCTGGATGCCCTTGTGGGATACACCCGCTGCGCTGCAGAGCCGGGCATGCCCCTTGTCCCCACACTGTGGCCACAGGGACAAGGGTGCCAGGCTGCTCCGGTGCTTTAACCACCCTCTTTAGAGACGAGCCCACCTCCCCTCTGTCTGCACATAGGGACGAGCCCCAGCAGCTGCGGATTTTTTTCCTGCTCAGGCTAAACCTGCTCCCCTGGGCCCCAGGAGATAACGCAGGGCTACGTACCGTGGGGCGATATACCACATGAGGAAGCGGTAACCACCCCTGGCTGGAGCAGTGAGCGGGGTGGGATGTGCGCCACGGCCCCGGGGAGAGGACCCAGGGGCTCTTACCTGCGCAGGGAGCAAGCTGGAGCTGGAGCGGAGCACTGGGAGGAAGCATAGCAGCACCAGCAGCAGAGCTGAAGCACTCACCGCACACCTGACCTGGGCAGAAACCAATACAGATGGGGAGCTACTGGGAGACACGGAGGCTCTGAAATGCTTTATTGCAAAGGGTTTCTGCAGGTAACACAGAGAAGGAGCATGGTCCTTTTTGGCAGGGGCTTCTTTACTCCTCGCCCTCCTCTTCATCCTCGTAGGAGTCCAGGCCCACCTCCTCGTAATCCTTCTCCAGAGCGGCCATGTCTTCCCGTGCCTCGGAGAACTCCCCTTCCTCCATGCCCTCACCCACGTACCAGTGCACGAAGGCTCGCTTGGCGTACATCAGGTCGAACTTGTGGTCCAGGCGAGCCCAGGCCTCGGCGATGGCCGTGGTGTTGCTGAGCATGCAGACGGCACGCTGCACCTTGGCCAGGTCCCCCCCCGGCACCACCGTGGGCGGCTGGTAGTTGATGCCCACCTTGAAGCCTGTGGGGCACCAGTCCACAAACTGGATGCTGCGCTTGGTCTTGATGGTTGCAATGGCAGCGTTGACATCCTTGGGCACCACGTCCCCGCGGTACAGCAGGCAGCAGGCCATGTACTTGCCATGGCGAGGGTCGCACTTCACCATCTGGTTGGCCGGCTCAAAGCACGAGTTGGTGATCTCAGCCACTGACAGCTGCTCATGATAAGCCTTCTCTGCGGAGATGACAGGAGCGTAGGTGGCCAGGGGGAAGTGGATGCGAGGGTAGGGCACCAGGTTGGTCTGGAACTCGGTTAGGTCAACATTCAGGGCTCCATCGAACCGCAGCGATGCTGTGATGGATGAGACTATCTGGCTGATGAGTCTGTTCAAGTTGGTGTAGGTCGGGCGCTCAATGTCCAAGTTCCTGCGGCAGATGTCGTAGATGGCCTCGTTGTCCACCATAAAGGCACAGTCTGAGTGCTCCAGGGTGGTGTGTGTGGTGAGGATGGAGTTGTAGGGCTCCACCACAGCAGTGGAGACCTGTGGTGCAGGGTAGATGGAGAACTCCAGCTTGGACTTCTTGCCATAGTCAACGGAGAGTCGCTCCATCAGCAGAGAGGTGAATCCAGAACCAGTGCCACCTCCGAAGCTGTGAAACACAAGGAAGCCCTGGAGGCCCGTGCACTGGTCAGCCTGGGGAGACAGAGACATGAGATTGCTATGAGATGGACTTCTTTGTGAACATCTGACTCCTCCGAAGTCCTTCAGGATCTGGCCCATCCCTGCCACAGGCAGCTTCAGATCCCTCCCAGGCCACTGCAGGGCTTGCACCATGCTTCCACCCCCAGCAAGATGCTGGACCCCAGCCCAGGGGGACATGTCCCCACTCTGTGGTCACCTACCAGCTTCCGTATCCTGTCCAGCACTTGGTCGATGATTTCTTTGCCGATGGTGTAGTGCCCACGGGCATAATTGTTGGCAGCATCCTCTTTGCCGGTGATCAGTTGCTCAGGGTGGAAGAGCTGGCGGTAGATTCCGGCCCGAACCTCGTCTGGGAGAGAGCAGGGGAGGGTTGAGCCCAGCGCAGGCTGTTGGTCTGAGCTGGCCACCGAGCAGGAGAGCGGTGAGAGCACCCGTCCCTCACGCTCCTCCTGGCTCCGCCTGCCAGGGACAGGGCCAAGGACCCACACGTCAGCAGGGCCGCCACCAGCATCAGGTTTCTCTGGCAGGAGGAGGTGGCTGCCACCTCCCTGCGCAGGAGCTCAGCTTCTCCCACCCAAGTGAGCTGCCTGGCCCCAGCAGCGTGTGGCAGCACAGCAGGAGCTGCCATGCCGGTTGGGCTGGTTTCCCTCTGTGCACATGTGGTAGCAGAGACACAGCTGCCTCTAGGACACTTCAGGGACAAAAGCTGGTGCTCGAGTTTGTGGCTTCTCCTGGGGAAAGGAGGTCCCTCAGGTTGAACCCAATGCAGGATACTGACAGTGCAAAACCAGCACCAGCCGCTTGCTACCCACCCGGGCTGTGCAAACGCCAGCACTCACCAATCACGGTGGGCTCCAGGTCCACAAAGATGGCCCGCGGGACGTGCTTCCCAGCCCCGGTCTCGCAGAAGAAGGTGGTGAAGGAGTCGTCCCCTCCGCCGATGGTTTTGTCGCTGGGCATCTGCCCGTCGGGCTGGATGCCGTGCTCCAGGCAGTACAGCTCCCAGCAGGTGTTACCCATCTGGACGCCGGCCTGGCCGACGTGGACGGAGATGCACTCGCGCTGGGGAGGGGGAGGCAGGGTCAGATCCTGGCACAGTTCTCTCCCGTCCGCCCCAGGCAGGGCTCTGCCAAGTGTCCGTGCCACACAGCCACCCGCACAGGACCTGCTCTGGCCAGTGGCCCCAGGGAGCACATTTTCCTTTGGGTGTCTTCCTGCATGCCCCTGAGGGGCCCCACACGGCTGTCATTGCCCTCGGCCATGCACAGACACCAGGCAGGGTTGGGAGCCAGCTCTGGCATCCCTCCTGCCCAGCCCTCGCTGGGGGCCACCAGCCCCACAGACTCTGTCTGGGGCTGTCCTCCAGCAGCACAGGAAGCAGAGCCTGGCCCAGCTTCCCTGCCCCAGCTGCCCTGCCAGGCTCCCCGGCAGCCTCAGCCCCTTCCCCATGCCACAGCAGCGTGGCAAGGCGCTCAGCTGACCTGGGCACATACTTAACGCATGAGGTGCAGCCAGCACAGGGGAACCCCCCTGCTCGCTGGTCCAGAGCCAGGTAAGCACTCAGCCTCTGGGGGGATGCAGGGGCAGTGGGCGGCAGCCGGGGAAGGCTGGCGGTAAAGCCCAGCAGTCTCTGAGTAGCACAGAGCCACCTTGGGCTACATAGTCCCAACCCCATGCTGCAAAACCCGGGTGGGCAGAAGTGCCGGGGAGTAGGCTCTGAGCAGGAGATGTGCGTCCTGCGCTCCCATCCTGCAGGTGCAGGCCTGCTCTGCTACCCCCGGCATCCCTCCTCTGCTGCCCCCAGCATCCTCGGTCCCCTGTCCCTGGCATCCCTCCTCTGCTACCCGCAGCATCCCCGCTCTGCCGGGGCAGGACAGAACAACTCAGCCCGCGGGTCCTGGGGCCCCTCGCTCCCGCATTCCCCAGCCGTGCAGTGCTCACAGCCGTGATGGGAACCACGTCCCGATCCACCGCCGGGGGGTGGGGTGGGGGCACAGGCACTCCTGCCTCCTCCGGGAGGGCCGCGGCAGCCTCAGCCCGCCGAGGGGGAGGGCTGCCCGGGGCAGGGTCCCCGTCAGAGCCCGGTCAGCGCGGAGGCGGGCGGGGCGCTGCGTTGCGACTCCTGGCACGGCCCCGTCCCCCTCCCGGGCCGCTAAATATAGCCCCGGCCCCAGGCGAGGGCAGCGGCGACTGCCCGGTTTGGACAGCGGTCCCGGCCCGCTCCGCCGCCGCCAGTCCCCCCGCGGGACGGGACACGGGACCCCCGCGCCTGCTCCCCACCTCCGT
>VXBH01007493.1:383536-397958 GCA_013400035.1 Rynchops niger
GAGCCCCGCCGAGCGCCCAGCTCCGGCCCCCGGTGCCCGCCTGGTGCCTCCACCCCCGGCAGCTGTCCCCGTCCGTCCGCCCTCCCGCTGCCACCGTTCCCCACGGGAGGGGTCACCCCTCTCCATCCCCAGCGGCACCCCGCGCTGCGGCAGCGGGGGGACCCAGGCTCCCCGGGATCAGTGGCGGCGCGGGGTTAGGGAAGGGGGGAAGAAGCGGCGGGGGGGCACGGCTGCCCCCGGGCAGGGTCCGGTGGGGCTGCCCAAGGTCACGGCGGGGAAGGAGGGGGTGCGTCGCGGCGGCTCCGCCGTGCCCGGTTCTCCGGCGGGGGGGATGGCGGCCGCCCTCTCCGCCGCCGTGACCGCTGCTTGCCGCCCGGCCCGCACTCACCATGCTGCGGCTGGGGGGGGGTCCGGGCTCTCCCGGTGGCTCTGTGCGACGGGTCTCGGCGGGGAGCTGCGGCTGCTGCAATCCCCCTCCGCAGCGCCCTCTTATAGGTGGGAGGGGCCTGATGACGCCACGCCCGTTTATTTGGGTACATTTGCATGAGGGGCGGGAGAACCCACTTCGGAGGGGTGGTGGGAACCTGCCTGGGTTCTTTCTCGGCTGTGGAGGGACGCCAAGGTGCAGCGGCCGGGTCCGGGGCAGCTGGTCCCCCTCTGCCGGACGGAGGCGGGGGGCATCCAGCCAGGCTGCGGGCAGGATGTCTGGGCACCAGCCAGCTCTCAGGGGGTGCAGGCGATGCTCAGCCAGAGCAAGTACAGCAGCTCCTACCCTCCTCTGCCACCAGCTCCCCCGCACTGCAGGCCCCCTGGGATCCAGGGACATCCCAAGGCCACCCGGGCCTCTAGGGCAGGAGGAAAGAGGAGAAACAGGTTAGAGAGCAGGATGTCTCCAAACCTTCCCTTGCCTTCAGGATTTCAGGAGCCCCTGGCCAAGGGCTGCCCCTTTTCTTCCAGCTGGGGAAAGGCAGGCAGTGCCCTACCTCTGTGAGACTGCAGATCAGCAGGACAAATCTGGGCTGGGAAGTGGCCCAGCTGCAAAAAAAGAGTCATTGCAGCCTGTTTGCTGTTGGTGACTTGTGACTGTGCTCAGAGGAGCTCCTCCGTTTGAGCCCCAACAAGTGCAGACTACCCCACCAGGGCCAGGGCTGGTCCTGCTGCTGAGGACATGTGGACCACGACCTTGGCTGCTGGTGGCAGGGCACGGGCCCTCACAGCTATCCCTGCCCATAGGGATGGGGGCTCTTCTGCCCAGGAGCATGCCAGGAGAATCTGCTGTGTCCCTCTGCAGAGGGGTCCAGATCAGAGATGCACCATAATATTTAAGAAAAAAGGAACAGGACACAATTCCAACTCCTGGGTGCTCCTGGAAGCAGAGTCAGGTGTCTGTGAAGACACAGGGTGAAAGCATCTCTGCAGAGGGAGCAGAGGAGTGCCCAGAGTGAGGGGCAGCGACTCCTGCCCTGGGTCAGCAGCAGGCACTGCTCCGTCTGAGCCCAGGACTCTGGTCACGGGCACGGAGAGCTGCGTCAGGTGCCCTGCGCAGTGGGACGAGTGCCTGGCCAAGCTCCAGAAACCGTTGCAGCCCGGTGCTGGCTCACACTTTCCCCTCCAGCTGACACGGGTGCATGCCGGGAGGAGGAGGGCAGGGGAGGACAGTCCCCGTGGGTCAATACAGCTGGAGCATTAGTGTTAAGCAGGGAAAATTAATCTCTGGACCCGGCCTGCTGGGTAATGGGTAACAGAAATCTCCTGTTTGAAGCTGGAGCCAGGAGCTGATGTTTGGACTCCTGACTGCTGAGTGGGGCAGGGAGAGGGCTCAGCACGCAGCGAACAGAGAACATGAGCTGGGGCAGGCAGTGTGGGGCCGTGTGTCCCAGAGGGATGGCAGAGCATCGGCAGGGACAGGCAGGGATTGGGCAGAGGCGTTCCCAGATGGTGGAACCCATGCCCACATGTGCTGGGAGGAAGCATAGCAGCACCAGCAGCAGAGCTGAAGCACTCACCGCACACCTGACCTGGGCAGAAACCAATACAGATGGGGAGCTACTGGGAGACACGGAGGCTCTGAAATGCTTTATTGCAAAGGGTTTCTGCAGGTAACACAGAGAAGGAGCATGGTCCTTTTTGGCAGGGGCTTCTTTACTCCTCGCCCTCCTCTTCATCCTCGTAGGAGTCCAGGCCCACCTCCTCGTAATCCTTCTCCAGAGCGGCCATGTCTTCCCGTGCCTCGGAGAACTCCCCTTCCTCCATGCCCTCGCCCACGTACCAGTGCACGAAGGCTCGCTTGGCGTACATCAGGTCGAACTTGTGGTCCAGGCGAGCCCAGGCCTCGGCGATGGCCGTGGTGTTGCTCAGCATGCAGACGGCACGCTGCACCTTGGCCAGGTCCCCCCCCGGCACCACCGTGGGCGGCTGGTAGTTGATGCCCACCTTGAAGCCTGTGGGGCACCAGTCCACAAACTGGATGCTGCGCTTGGTCTTGATGGTTGCAATGGCAGCGTTGACATCCTTGGGCACCACGTCCCCGCGGTACAGCAGGCAGCAGGCCATGTACTTGCCATGGCGAGGGTCGCACTTCACCATCTGGTTGGCCGGCTCAAAGCACGAGTTGGTGATCTCAGCCACTGACAGCTGCTCATGATAAGCTCTCTCAGCCGAAACCACAGGAGCGTAGGTGGCCAGGGGGAAGTGGATGCGAGGGTAGGGCACCAGGTTGGTCTGGAACTCGGTTAGGTCAACATTCAGGGCTCCATCGAACCGCAGCGATGCTGTGATGGATGAGACTACCTGGCTGATGAGTCTGTTCAAGTTGGTGTAGGTCGGGCGCTCAATGTCCAAGTTCCTGCGGCAGATGTCGTAGATGGCCTCGTTGTCCACCATGAAAGCGCAGTCCGAATGCTCTAGGGTGCTGTGTGTGGTCAGGATGGAGTTGTAGGGCTCCACCACAGCAGTGGAGACCTGTGGTGCAGGGTAGATGGAGAACTCCAGCTTGGACTTCTTGCCATAGTCAACAGAGAGTCGCTCCATCAGCAGAGAGGTGAATCCAGAGCCAGTTCCTCCTCCGAAGCTGCGAAACACGAGGAAGCCCTGGAGGCCTGTGCACTGGTCAGCCTATGGAGAGAGCCAAGTGAGATTCCTCCAGGCACTGACTTTACTGGAGGGAAGTTTCAGAATTTTGCTTGGGCAGCTTCAGATCCCTCCCAGGCCACTGCAGGGCTTGCACCATGCTTCCACCCCCAGCAAGATGCTGGACACCCAACCCAGGGTGACACGTCCCCACTCTGTGGTCACCTACCAGCTTCCGTATCCTGTCCAGCACTTGGTCGATGATTTCTTTGCCGATGGTGTAGTGCCCACGGGCGTAGTTGTTGGCAGCATCCTCCTTGCCGGTGATCATCTGTTCAGGGTGGAAGAGCTGGCGGTAGACTCCTCCCCGAACCTCATCTAGAAGTTAGCACGTTGTCAGAGGTTTTCTATCTGTCCCTGGGGAAAAGTGGCAGGACCCACCCTGTGGACTGTCCTGCCATGTTCAGAGAGATAGTCACCACTGTCATTACCGAACTGAGTTGCACTCACCAATCACGGTGGGCTCCAGGTCCACAAAGATGGCCCGCGGGACGTGCTTCCCAGCCCCGGTCTCGCAGAAGAAGGTGGTGAAGGAGTCGTCCCCTCCGCCGATGGTTTTGTCGCTGGGCATCTGCCCGTCGGGCTGGATGCCATGCTCCAGGCAGTACAGCTCCCAGCAGGTGTTGCCCATCTGGACGCCGGCCTGGCCGACGTGGACGGAGATGCACTCGCGCTGGGGAGGGGGAGGCAGGGTCAGATCCCAGCTGGGACCACAAATGCAACCGCTGCAGGTGGTGAGGTGCAGAGCCAGGCAGGACACCCCAGGCCCTCGTCAGCTTGTGGAATCCACACTGGCCTGTAGGCTGGGTACCTTGTGTCCATCACGGTCTGCTGCCCTCTCTCAAATCTGGTGCTCTGCCTCCCATCGCTGTCCTGCCCTCCTCAGGAGCCCAGGGAGATGGAGACCCACCTGCTGGAGCCAGGGACACCAGGCCAGCACAATCCCTGGACTGTTCCCACCTACAGCCCTGGAAACACCCAGTGAGCACCTTCTCCATTGCCTGAACACCCACTTGGCTTAAGGTCTGGAGCCTGGCAGCAGCTGCCACAGCTCCTGTTGCCACTCCAACAGCAGGGATGCAGTCTGAGATGACAGGGTGTCACCCAGGCACCGGGAGCTGAGGAGGTGACAGCACTGAGAATGGGTGCCCAGCGAGGGGAGGGATTTGCAGCAGTGAACGGTTGCCATGCTCCAAGGCTCGTCTTCCCTAAATTAGCTCTGGAGGAGGAGGGAGTGTTAGCTGCACTTCTTAACCTAACTGAAGGGCTGAGGTGGGAGGGTCTCCCAGCTCAGGGCTTCAAGAGCAGCCTCAGGTCCCTCAGGAGAAGCGAGGCTGAGGTGGGCTCTGCAGCCTCGCTCCCTCCAGGTAAGGCATCCCAAAGGCTGCAGCCTTCTTGACAAGAACCAAAATATTCACTGCCTCAGCCCCGCTGTTGCCAAGGACTTGGATGCGTCATCAGGCACAACCGAGGCAGAGGAGCATCCAAACCAAACCGGATTTCCAGAGCCATGGGTGCCCCGCTGTGAGTCAGCTGGCAGGAAGCTGGTGGAGCCAGCCATTTTGCGCTCGGGAGCACGGCAGCGATTCCCATCTGAGGAAGTTCCGCGGGTCACAGCAAGTCCTGGTTCTGTGCATCTAAGGTGCTTTCAGTGCTGCATTTCAGAGGCAGCAGTGACAGTGAGGGATGACAGAAAAATAAGCCCTTGATACCCATGGGGAGAGCCAGAAGTCCATCTCCCCACCTTTCCAAAAGCTGAGGCGCAAGGAGCAGCAAAGTGGCACCCCTCTTATCCCTCCCAGCAGGTCCATAAAGGTTTTGTAACACAAGGAGCCAACGATAAGTCTTGAGGAAGCTCCAGGATCCTCAGCAGAAGTGCACAGCAAACCCTGATGCAGCCGCAAGCACCTCTGGATGGTCACAAGAAAGAAGAGACGAGAAAGGACTCCTCCCTGGCCAAGGACCTTGAGAATCAGGGCGGGGGCAGAGGGTTATGCTGATCACCATACTTCATCCTGCCAACACGCAGCAGTCAGGACTGGCTTTCTGGAACTCAGCGCTGACGGCAGGCTCGGCAGAGCCCAGCAGCACCGGGGACACAGCAACGCTGGTCACCAGCCAGCAGACTCTGCCTTCTTCACAGCAAGGTCTGTCTCAGGAAGGGCAGGAGGCAGGGTGCCTGGGCACCCTGGGGCTGGGATGCTCTCCAGAGCAGCCGGAGAGCTCAGGAGCCAGAGCTCGCAGCAGGACCATGGTGGTGGGGCAGCCCGCAGGCTCACCCACAGTGATGCCCACCCGTGGGGCAGTGGGTGAAGGCACAGCTTGCTCCCAGGGCTCAGCTGCGGGTCTGCAGCCCGGGGGGTGGTTAGCAGGCTGGGCGCGCTCCCCCCACCCGGAGGTGTTACCACGGGAGGTGGGCAGGAACCGTGGCTACTAAGAGGGAGGTGAGAGAGTCAGCCCAAACGCCACTCTCCGCGCATGGCAGGATTTGGCTGGTGGCCTCCTTGCCTCGGACAAGTCGCACGGGTGCAAGGGGATGCTCAAACCCGGGGAGGGAGCAGCTCAGAAAAGGCTGAAACCAGGCAGAGGCAGGGCAAGCACACCCGGCACTGCCGCCGGCAGCTGCCCGCACCTCTGGGCTGCCAGAGGACCACCCCCCCGGCAAACTATGGGGGTCATAGCCCGCTCCGGGGAGGGTCCCGCCGGGATTCCCCCGACTCCTGAGAGCACCCGCGGGACCGGAGGGAGGGGGCAGCCGGGGTCCGGCACTCACCATGATGCTGCCGCTGCACGACCTGCCTCTCCCCGGGCTGCCGCAGCTCCGCACGGCCGGCACGGACGCGCCGCCAGCGCCTTATACCGGGGGCGGCACCGGCGCTCCGGGGCGGGCCGCCCCGCCCGAGAGGGAGAGAGTGAGTTCCGTGCGTTTGCATAAATTCGCGTACATCGCGCATATTTGCATGCATTTGCATAGATGCGGCGGTGCTGCCCGGCAGCCGGCGGGGTGCATCGGTGGGGGTCACCGAGGAGCAGCATCCCTCCGGCCCCCCCAGCAGGGGCAACGGGAGACCCGGGGGTCCCCTCGAGGGGAGGGCAGGGGGGCATTAAGGGTTGGTCTTGCTACGCTTGCCGGTCTTGGCAGAGGGGCTTCTGCTGAGGGGCAGAGGTGGCACCATCTTGCTGGGTGTCCTGCTGGTGCGAGGTACCATCCAGGCATTAACCAGGGCAGACTTTGGGAGCCAAGGAAGGAAAGTCAACAGAGAACCTGGCTCAGGTCTTCCCTCCTGGTGGGTGGAGGTGCTGATGTGATCCCTGGGCGAGCAAGGAGGTGGGTCTCTGCCAGCCGTCCAAGGTCCCAGTGAACATCTGGGAGAATTTCTGCAGAATACATGGGCAGAGGAAATACTTCAGAGGCAAGCACAAGCTTTCCTGGCCTCTTTGGAGATCAGAGAGGAAAAAGCAGGAAAACTGTCCTTTGCCGCAAGCCTGTCAAGGACAGGTACGCTCTGGGGCTGCATCTGAAAGCCCTGACTGCCGATGGGCTCCTTCTCCAGCCTGGCTCTGCTTTACCTCTGTGGTTTTGATCTGTTTTCACAAAGCTTTGTGAAATGACCAGTGATGGAATGGGGAGAGCTTGGAGCACCTCGAAGGGGTTGTCTCTGCGGTGATTTCACTGATGTCTGGCTTTGATACAATGAATGACGTGTCCATCCTGTCCACCCCCCTCCAAAATGCTCACAGTATCCACCGCCATGCAGAACCAGCCCTGCCTCTGCCTGAGCCCTCCAACTTAATGAGTTTTCACTGAAAGGCACTGTCATCTCTCAACTCACTCTGAAAGTTGAAAGCTGGACCTAAATTATCCACCCACAATGGCCTTTCTTTGTGCTTGAGTCACCTGGAAAGTGTCACCTTCACTGATGGAGCTGTGTGAAGTGACTGAAAGCAGCGGCACTGCTGTGAAGCCCATGCCGGTGTCTAAGCAACACATTTTGAGACCTGCAGAAATGACTGAGCCAAATGATCAGAGTGGGTTTAGTCGAGCTTGTGGGAAAAGGTGTTGTTTTCCACAGAGGTGCCCCAGGTTGTGATTGCCGTGGAACCTGGACAGGATAACTTTGGAAGTGCCTAAACTCCTCCCTGTGGTATAAATGTCCTTTTAGTGACCACAGAGATCACTAGATAACACAGGCCATGCTGATGCAGACAGTCCATGAGAGTGAGAGAGTAATTGGTAGCACTGAGGCATCAAAATTTGAGCCCCAGAAGTTAATTGGTGTGAAAAGGAGTGATAGGATTATCTTTCCCCGTGAAAATCTTTGCCAAGGTGCCCACTGAAATGCATGCTGGATGCCAAGGCTGGGTGTCTCCTAGCACCTTCCTTAATTCCACGGCGCCAATTAATTCTGGGGTGTTCATAGCATGAATGCTTTGTAGCAGTGTTTGGAAGCCCAAGCATTGGAGCTAGGCAGCGAGCAGTATTTTGGAAGACTTTTGTGGTTCACCCAGCTTCAGAAAATTTGTGTGGCGATCTGGTGGCACCTGGGGGTGTAAAATGATGTGATACTTCTCCAAGAGATGCCTGCATCTGTTTATATACCATTCTGGTAGAGAGATGAGGGTGAAACGTCCTGGATCCGTCATTGCTGCAAATGCACGCTCCCAGTGACAGTAACCATTTGGCTGCTGTTACATTGAATGAGCAGGGCAGCAATGACAGACAAGAGAGCCGTGAGTCACTTGGAGCTGCGCATCTCCATGAACCTCTGATCTGAAAAGACCAAACAGATGTCTAAGTTTTTTTTTTTTTTTTTTTTTTTTATGTTTGAAATGCTTAAGAACAGCTGGCTAAATCCAGGGAGCCACCAATGGGTTGCCTCTTGTCGGTGCCCCACTGCTCAGCCGCCTGCCAGATGCTGAGCAGCTCGCAGCAGCCCACAAGCACACGGCGGAGGCTGAGCTCAACCTGGCTGGAAGAAGATTCGTCCTGAGGCGACCCTTCTCTCAGAGGTGTTACCCACAGGTCTAAGAAGACCCTGCAAATGTTTTCAGGTCGCATTCAGAAATCACTCGGTTGCAAGAATCACTCGGGAGATGTTTTCACCACCGCTCAGAACAAAGTTGGACCCCTCACCAGCACCCAGAGAGGTACAAAAAGCAAGCAAGGCAAATTTTAGGCTAGTGAGTTATAATTCAACCATCTCTTGAGGGAAGAATAGTTTTCTATTGTCACAGGGTGAAGATAGCCCAGTCTCAGAGCCCTGCACGCCACAGGGGAGACCCCTGCTTGCCCCTGCCCACGGAGCCCAGGAGATCAGCCAGCTCTCAGACACCCTCATGGGAGAAGGGGGAGGCAGCACAATGTATTGCAGGTGTGTGATGCCACCATCAAGGGCAGACACTTGCACTAAAAAGCTCTTCATTACAAGCTATTATGAAAGTTTGTGGATTTCTTTTTTTAGTGTCTGGTACACTTCTCACCAGAGGAGAGGTGTTGCCACTGGTACAGGAACCACTGTCAGCAGAGCTTGCAGTTACCCAAACAAAACCCTTCAAATAGCTGTCTTCCAGAAGCGTTAAAGCCTGCCACACCTAAAGCAACCAGAGCTGAAACTGGAGAGGAGATGACCCGTTCAGAGTTCAGCCTGCTACATCCCATCCACATCTCGGTTCCCCCCCTCTACTTCAATGGGGAAAGCCCAAACTATTGTTCCCACTTCCCAGAGCTCAGCTCCACCCAGGCTGTTCCAGGTGGAGCAAACAGTGTCCCTCTGGGGATACAGAGGTCTTGGGAAGGTAGAAGAGACCACAGCTGTGCTGTGGGTTCGAGGAGGAATCCCAGTGCCTTCCACTTTAAGCCTAGGTTGGGGGGGGACAAGGCAAGCACCAGATGATGAGGGGTGCTGCAGGAACACGGCTCCTGTCCCCATCTCTACCCGCAGCTGGGAGCTTCCCAAAGCGGTCGTATCTGTGGCTGCCCTGCTTACCCCTCACTCCATCCTTGCACAGTTGCTCTGCCCATAATCCTCTGAGCAGCGTGGCTCAGTGGGGAGGCGGCGGAGCCGGGATGTGTCTCCATCCTGTCAGTGCCCCGCGCGGTTTGGTCTCCAGCGGTGGCTGTGCAGGACGATACGGCAGCACCCCGAGCCCAGCAGCAAGCAGGCAGGAGGGAGCTCCTTCATCTCGCATGGCTCCCACAGCCCTCTATGGCCAAGCGCTGCCTCCTGCTCGGCCACGGGCTCAGGCAGCAAACCTGGCTGCTGGGCTGGTAAGCCCAGAGATCCAGCGACACTCTGCTGCGGGGTGAGGCGTGATGACAACCTCTTCGAACTCAGCTCGGCGCTAACGCAGGGTGGACACATTGACTGGTGAAACTAATGAGTCTGTAGAAAGCATGGGCCTTGCCTGCATCTTACAACTGTTGTGAGTTCAAGCGAGTCCCGTGTGTTGCCAACTGCTCCAGCGGTGTCCCGGTGAGCCGTTGTGCAGGGTCCCTAAAGCATAGCTTGCTCGTGGTGACGGGTCTGATTGCTGCTGTGGTTCTAGCATGAGCATTTGGCACATACTTTGCCACCCTGAAACGTTCTAGCAGAGCACAGCATGGAGACGGGCAGGAAATGCCGCCTTTGTCATTCCTTAAGATATGCATGCCTTGTTAAGGTCAGAAAGGGCCCTCTGAGCACCTCGTCCTTCATCTGGAGTAGATGGAGATGATCCAGAGATGAGAAACAAGGGTGACTGGAAGTTGAGACACCATGGGCCGCAATGTAAGGTTGAAAGAATGGGGAATATCTAGAAGACCAAGTAGAGACTCAATAAAGACCTTAAAATATATTTAAGGCAGATGCAGGTAGGAAGGGGATTAACTCTTTTGCATGCTCAGGGCAAGCAGATGCCAGTGTAAGGCTTGCTAGCAGTAAGGGTAGTGAAGCATCATTGTTTCAGGGTCACGGGATCTTCTTCAGTGGAAGTCTTTAATGACCCAAGGGTGGCATTTACTGACGGGACACAGAGCACAGCAGCAATCTGACAGAAGTTCTCGCTGCTGGAGCTGCGCAACAGCAGTGTTAATTGCTGGTTCAGACAAAATGAAGTCAATTGTGCAACGCCTGCCGCATCGCCCGGAGCGTGTGCCGCGTTACTGGAACAATAAAGCTAATTCCAGATCTCGCTACAGTCCTGAGCCCTGAATCACCGGGCAGTGGCAAGAGCAGGGAGGCACTCCCAGGGACGCAGCCAGCTCCGCACGAATGCCGAGCCCCAACCTGCAAGGCTAAAAGCACCGGCGGACGAGTTGGGACTAGCTCTTTTTCAGGCACAGCAGCCCTGGGTGAGCAGCCTCCTTGGCTCGGTATCAGCCTCCCTGGCTGCCGGTGTCACCCGCCTTTCTTCGCGGCTTGGGAAAAGCAGCTACACACCCACGGGAGCAAATTAAACCCACAGCTGGCTAATTGCAGTGACTTCATATCAGGGCTCTGAGCATGCCTGGTGTGAACAAGCTGCCTGCAGGTGGGTGATGGAGGGGTTGAGCCCGCTGACGTGTCCCCATGCTCCCAGGGGATACCGGTGTGCCATGCTGGGGGGCTGTGTTGAATGGCCAGTGCTGCTTTTCCTCTTCTCCAGCATCTCTCGGAGCTGGCGGTGGCACAAGAATAGCTGGAAGCAGAAGTGCAATGAATTCTGCATGGTTGGGTGATGGTGGGAGCTCCTGGAGGGGCACGGGTTACCCCAACAGGCTGGAGGGTCTCTGCATGCCCCAGGCAGGACAGTAGGCACACTGATGAGTCAACCTCCATCCCCGGCCCCTCAGGCCTTCCTGTCTTACAAGTTCTCAGGAATTGCAACAAAGCTGTGGTCAGCTCTGTTGCAACGCCGCAGAGTGTGCTTGTGAGAGCCGGCAGTGATGGGGCAAGAGGCAGCCATGGCTTCCCCCACCCCCAGGAGCGCTCGCTTCCTCTGCCGGAGGGTGGCTGAGTCCCCAGCCTCTGGACAGCAGGGGGGACACAGCAAAATCACACAGATACACCCACTCCTTCGAGGTAGATAAACCACTGCCAGCCGGGCAAGTCCATCATCCCCCAGGAACGCAAGCAATTCCTGGTGCGGGAGCATCTCGCCAACAGTTCTTCTCTGTCCCAGTCTTTGGGGAGCAGTTGAGCCTCCAATGGCTGGACAGGTGTGTGCAAGGGGGGTTTTTGCCCGTGGAATTGGATTGTATATCATGCAAACTGCTTGCCAGCTGTAGGGCACGATGAGAGCAGAGCTGGGCCTGGAGAAACAAGCCCGGAGCCTTGGGGATTGCCATAGAGTCGTTAAAAGTGGAAAGGAGGTGGTGGCGGCTGGCCAAGTGCTAGTGGGTGTCAGAGGGCGACGGTTAATGAGACAAAAGATGCATTTAATAACCCAGACGGGCAACAGCTCCCAGGGTGCTCCTGCCTGGAGCTGTTTGTGTGCGGAGAGAGCCGCAGTATGCAAAAGCAGGGCTGGGCTCTCTGTGGTGAGCGCGTCCAGGGCTGTCCTCCCCGCTCCTCCCAGAGCCCCGGCCACGGCGAGCCAGGGGCCTCAGGTCACTGGGCTGAGAGCTGGTGTTGGACGGCCATCCTGAGGCTGCCTGGCTCGAACACATCCCTGAGAGCTTCCTAGCAGAGTTAACTCAGAGGATGAGGGGCTGTGTACATAAAACAGCAGCTGTTCTGCACGATTTCCCTGTTGTAAGGACTCGGAAGCCCCAGGATGCTGAGCTCCCATGCCTGATGGGGCACTCCTTGTTAGGACGAGCCATCCCCAGGTGCCCTGTGCACATCGTGGCTGCTGTGCCCTTCCCTGGGACGGCGTGGTTCTCACGCTGTCATTTAATAGCCCTGCATCGGACACAGCCAGGAGGCCTTGACCATCTCCCAGGCAGGAGGATGCAGAGCCTGGCAACAGCGAGGTACCAGGGGCTCCTGCCTGTCTTGGGGGAGCCTCAGCATCCTCACCAGGCTTCGATTAACCATGGAAAACCCACCTTGCCAAACAAGCCTGGTTTCAATTCTTGAGATGACAGGTCTGCCCAGGGGAAAGGCGGGGATGGGCGTCCCGGGGAGGGAGCAGCAGTGTCGGTGCGGTGCCTGGCGAGGCAGCTGGGGGTGCCCTGGTGCTGGCTGCCCACGGCGGGGCATTAGCAAAGGGCTGCCGGGCTTCTGTGGGGATCCCTGCCAGGCACCGCCGGCTTCAGCGCTTCAAGCAATGGTCTGGAAATGAATGCCAGATTACTGCTGATAAGAGCTTGAGGGTGGCACGTGGATGTGCAGAGTGATAAGCGGCATGACCGCCCCTTCCTTCAAATTCCCACATGAATTACTTTGCATTTCACAGCATTAAAGCAGATTTTGCTGCAACGTGGCCTTTTGATCGGGCAATTCTTACCATCCCTTCACTGGCTACTACCCCACCAAGCTTAACGTTAGCCCAGATCTTTGTTCGTAAACATTTCTTACCACTGTGCGCCTTACACTCTGGGGATCCCCACTATGAAGGCTCCTGCCTAACGAGTAAAGAGCACACCTTTGCTATTCCTACATCTGGTGTGTCCTTAGCAATGCAGGAATATAAACAGGCTGGCTTGGCATGCAGAGATATTGTGGGACAACACAAAAAGAAGACCTGGAAAGACCTTCGGCGGCAGCTATGAGCCTCATTCTTCTGTGGAATGGAAAACAGATTATTCCATCCCTCTTTGCGGTAATATCATGATTTGTGGGAATGCTGTTATCATTATCTCCTGCCAGCTTCCAAGTAAGGCTGTCATGCCGGTGGTGTTGATCTGAATCAGCCAGCCATGTAATCGCGCTGAAAGGTGATGACAAGTTCGCATAGCAATACCTGCCTTCCCTGAGATGAGGCTGATGAGTACTGAACGCGTTTTTTCAGTCCTTAATTTTCAGCTGACAGAATCAAAATTAATTCTTCCGTTATTTTTTTTTTTTCCTGGCATTATCAGTAATCTAGAGTTTTCTGGGTCAACCGGTTTATTTTCTTAATGACTGGAGTGATTTCTGTCCTTCAGTCCTCTGGAATTACCCCAGTTTTCCTAGCTCTGTTAAAAATTACCACCAGCAGCTCAATAAGACCCTCAGCTCCATTAATACTCCCAGTGTGGTCCTGATGAATTGGAAATGTCAGTTTTAGCAGGTGATGCTTTACACACTGGTTAGTTACAGATGGCATCCAAATTACTGCCTTCTCCATTGCACCCACAGCAGTTTCACTGGTATTTGGGCACTAACAGCTATGGAAAACAGCAGACTACTTAGCAGCATTCTTTTGTGCTTTTTCTTGTTTTCTTCTGATGCAAATGCATTTGCCCCATCTCCTTTTTTTTTTCTTTTTTTTCCGCCTTTGAGCCATGCCTAGCAGGAAGGCAGAGGACCAAGGTAGGGCATGTAGCTGGAAGGCATGGTGAGCACCAGGCAGCCTGTGACCCCCAGTCCTACCAGGCTCGGCAGAAAATCCTGGCCGAGCCAGTTGGACACGAGCATCTTGGCGCTTGGGAGCGCGTGGGCACGCGTGTGTTGGTGTGCGTGGGTGAAATCAGGTTTTGCTTAGCAATAAACCCCCCTCCTGTCCTGTGTCAGAGGCAGCTTCTGCTCCCCTGCGCGGCTGACGGGCTCCCCAGCATTTGGAGGTGGGAGTGTGGAATCAGCCTTTTCATTGCCCCCGAATCTCCTTTCCCTTGGGGTCAGATGCAGACCCTGCAGCCCCCAGCCTCAGCCGCAGGTGGGTGTGAGATGCTGCTCTTGAGCATCACGGGATTATCCAGGCTCTGCAGCTCCCGCCGTTCCCTACAGCGTGCCAGGGATAGGGTGAAGCCCCCCGCCATGGCGAAGCTCAGCTGCTGCCTGGGCCCGTGTGTGTGCTCATGGTGGCTAACCTATTTAATCACGGGCTTCTGCCACCTCCGCCGGCCTCTGGCTCTGTTGATTTAAAATCTGCAAGCACCTCGGTTTTGCCTGGGTTTTTGGCTGGGGCAGCAGCCCCGGCGTCAGCGCAGGCCAGCACTCCCACCTGGGATGCTCTCCTGGTTTGAGGTAAAACAGAACCAACTTGCTGTTCAGTAATTTTACTTCTTAGCTGGGCCTCTTATAACTCTCTGAAATTAACAGCATGTTGTGTTGAAAACGGTTCGTCCTCAGAGTGATACGACCAATGTTTACAGTTTGTGCCAAGGAACGGCATGCAGAGAGGCTCTTGCTTGTACTTATTGCTATAACAACCAAGGTCAGCTAATTTCGTTATTTGCCTGTTGGAGGGT
>VXBH01007500.1:0-35651 GCA_013400035.1 Rynchops niger
CAAGGGACACTCTCGACCATAATTTGAGTCTCAACCAAATTTCATTTGACTGCTAATACATATGTGATCTTTCTTTCCCTTAGTTCATTAACTGCAGGCTCCAGAAAACAATCTGGTGCTGGCAATTTCTGAACACAGCACCTTGCAGAGATTTTGCCTTAAAAGTCTACCACAAATGTACACAACAGCCATTTACCAAATTCATTCTAGGACCAGGTGACCTTCATGGTACCCTGATAAACTTTTCTCCTCCCTAGTTAAGTTTACTGATTTTTCTTAACAGGAATCAGGAGTGAAAGACTGAAATGTACTGAACATTAATAATTATTTTCAGGCTACAGCAGTCACGCATAAACGTGCCTGCTTATAAATCAGTTGATATTGTTCTAGCTTATGAGAACAGTAATGGAAATAAATCCATTACAGACAGGGCTGTAAATAACAATTTATGTTTTACAGCTGAATATAAATAGCAGGACAGAAACTCCTGAAACAGACAGAAAACTCTGATTTTATTATTAATAATGAACGTTTTGCCTTACATAGAGGTTTTCAAGCCTGATGGATTTCAAAGTGTTTCACAGTACAAGCACATGAAAGAATCAGACAATCCTGGAACAGGGGAGAGCAGATAGCCTAACGCACGCCTCCCAGAAATATTTCTTTTGGGTAAAAATAACAGGAAGTTTGACCCTTGCAAAAAAAAGTCTTTGAAATATTCGCAACAAAAATTATCTCTTGGTTCACATTTTATGTGCTTCATGTCTTCCTGATAGGATGGGAGAGAAGTAAAACTGCACTAAGTACAGACTGTGAGACAAGGAAGGCCATGAGAACATCAGCAAGAATGATGTCAGAACTGTCTAAAAGTGAAGAAAAGGGAGTGAGAGAAAGGCCAGAAATCTGGGCTGAAGTTGAGACTCTCCCATGAATTTTATGTTGGCATATTTAGTGGGCCTATGCACAGAGTCAGAGGTAGGACGGCCAAACATGACATCATGCAGAAATGAGCCATGCCACCAGGCCAAAGGGAAGTGAAAAGGATATATGAAAAGTAGTACTTCCCATGAAGATTTTGGGGAGATACACATTGCATTTCCCACCCACCAGCCAAGTGAGAAATTTACTGCAAGAATTCAAACTGTCCAACCATTTTCCCTTTTATTAAGCTTATTCAACAAAAAAGTTACATTTTTTCAATCCACTGCACCCATTACCTACTTCTTTTATTAACACATTTTGACTTGCAAAGCAAAAGTGTCTTGGAAAAAATAAAAGGATAACGCACATAGTGAATGAATGTGGAAACCTAACACAACTGGTAATCAATCTTGGACCAGGAAACAGCTTTCTGTTCTTGGCACTCTTCCCACAACTGAAGCTCCAGCATGATACAACTGCAGGATGGAATAAACACTAGTACCAACAAAAACAAATGACAAAAGCTACTACTTACCATGTACAAATCCTCGTTGATGCCTAGGTATTTCCCATTACCACAACCAACATCAGCCACTATTGACCCTTTTGGTAGTGACCTGAGAAACTCTACAATTCGGGGCCATGGGCTATGCCTGGTGCTGCTGAAATGCGTGGCAATCTCTTCATACACCTTGTGTACATATTCTTGTTCCAGCTTTGAGGCTTCCATCTCATTGTGGGGAAATGAAGGTTGTACCTGTTTTTGCTGTCCTTTCTGGCTGTCACAGACAGATGGGTAAACTAGATACAGCAACACATATACAAAAAATCATTTTTTTTAAAGTTATTCCTTGTTGGTTAAACTTATTTAGCAAAAAAAAAAGAAACTAGAAGTGAAATACTAAAATGCAAACAATGCTCCATTCCTCCTTTACCTTTTAAAAACTGAAATGCAGGTCCAACTACGGTAGTGTTTGATGACCTTAAAACAAGCAACCTGCGCACATGTACCAGAGGCTGTTTGCAGGGATCATTCATCCTCCTGTGTTAACGAGGTTTATGTTTTCAAAACTGAGACAGTGCCTCTCTTACCAAAGGTCATGACATCATTGCAATTCAGCCTCTGAAATTCTGTTCTGAGGGCACAAATGGACCTCCGTTCCATGTAACAGTTGAGCCACCTATCATTATCTGTACGGCCCTAAGGCACTTACATGGCCCTATCACTGCAGATCTGGCTGCTTCTTCTTCTCTAATGTACCTATTTTCACAAAATTACAGTCTGCTTCAAATAAAAAACAACAAAAACTGATGGGAACCTGAAGAATAGTAGCTACTTCTATTCTGGTACATAATTCTGGCACTTGAAGTCCCAATGAAATGCAAGATTGCAGATTAGTTGCCTGTCTCTAGAGCACACCAAATGCCTTCCTGTACTCAGAAACTACAGTAGCCACATAGATGCAACCAATTCAAGCCATATAGTGTGCCTAACCCTGAGCCATCCAGGAATGGCTACCAGGAATGCCAAAAATCACCCAAAGGGATATCCGGTTTGCTCAAAAAAAATGCTTACACGTTGGTGATAAATAACAATTTTGACTTGGAGATCACCTCAAGACACTTACTGCAATTGCAAGGGCTTCTCTTCACTTTCCTAAATGTAAATGATGTCCTGGTTTCCCTTCGATTTAGTGTCAAATCTCCAGCATCAGCAGTGATTGTTCCAACTTTCTGCCCAAGCTCAGATGCTTGAATAACATCGTATTTTCGGGGCGTAATCCTAAAACAAAGTAATACAAAATAAAAGAACAATTTGCATCAGAAAAAAAAAATCCATCTTTATAAGAAGGCACTTCTTAAATACTGTGACAAGTGTAATTACAACATGCTATTTAATGTACTGCTGCTTCTGTTTTCAACTTACTCAATTTCAGAGAAAAAAAAGAAAGGTGCTGACACAAACTAATGACATTAATTAAAGTGTTATTTAATTGCAAGTAATTACATTTCCCTTTTCTCCCTTCCTTTCCTCCCATAAAGTTTGATTGTTTATTTTTCTAGGACATTATTTGAGATACATTTGTTAAAGATAAAATACACTAGTGAAATGGTGTCTATGGGCATAAAAGCATTGCATTGGCTGAGCTCTGCATTAGCAGACTGAAGTTTCTTGTTACAAACGGGCCTCTCCAATGAAATCTGCTTTGCAAAAGAACTGCTTTTCCACTTCTGACAAACAGAGATGCAAAGAAGTAGTACTTGGGACATTTGCTAAAATGCCTAAAGGAAGAAACTCTGCTGTAGATCTTTCTTGACCAAAATCTATCAAGCAAACTGGGAACAGAGCTTCCTAAGCTACTTCTGGATTTGGCGCTGACCTTAATGGAAAACAAAAAACATTTTTGCAAGGACAAAATTCATAAAATGAAAGTGATCTGGAACTTTTCTGGGGTGACGAAAGTTTCAAATAATTTTATGAAGACATTTACGTTATGAAAAAGTACCAAACCCAA
Organism: Rynchops niger; assembly: GCA_013400035.1. NCBI lineage: Eukaryota > Metazoa > Chordata > Aves > Charadriiformes > Laridae > Rynchops > Rynchops niger. The sequence continues at coordinate 3,438 of VXBH01007500.1, forward strand.
GAATTTGTAGTAGCTCTACAAATGGGTCTCTCTCAAAGTTGAGAAGAGGAAAATGAGAAAGTAAAATGTGAAACACAACTTGAGAGAAGAGAAACGGCTGCACCCACATGTGGTTTCCCATCACTTGCACGTGGGAAAAAGTAGATACTCTTGGAACAAAATGGAAACTCTTCAGGGAAATAGCTTAGCACTTCAAAGCTGTTACTGTCACACTGAAACACTTCCTCTACTTAGTCATCAAGGAGATTAATGCAGAAATTTCCTCAAGAAAAAAAAAACAAAATTCAACTCTAAGGAACTGGCCTCTCAGTGAGGCCCCTTCAGAGCTGCTGACTTCAAAGTACCAACACCAAGCAGGACAAACTCTCAGTAGAAAACTGACTTCTATATTGGTTAGCTGAATCTAACCCTCACAGGTTGAGCCAAAAGAGGGAAAAAAGTGTCTTACATCTTTTAATAAAGCAGAGCATCCAGTCTCATCTCAAATCTCCATTGGAACTTTTGTGCAGGTCATATGAAACTGTTGACCAATGCCTGTAGTTAACAAAGAAGAATAATCTGAATGCCGAGAAGGCAGCCTGCAGCCTGATCGGCATTCCCGTACTTTGCTGTATGCCACCTTTCCTACCGCAGGGAAGCTGATCTCTTACCAAGTCACAGGGAAAAAGAGTGTGGGTCCTTTCTGTCTGGAAATCAGAAAACAGCACAGTGATGCTCCATCTAGATGTTGCAAAAAGGAGACATGGAGCAGCCTTGAGAACGGAAATGTCCCAAAGGCAGCCATGGAAAGGCCGGGATATAATAAAGAACTGCCTTGTTCATGGCAGATAATGAAGCTATGATGAAATAATCAGCTGAGGATGCCCAAGACTCGCTGGAGAAGATGACTTCAAATCCCAAGTTTGCAGATTTTCTATTTGACTTTCTTTTGTACCTACAGCAACAGCAGCTAATATTTTCAGAAATAAGTCTTCTTTTTCAAGGTTCTAGTTTCAACCTACATAATTTCCTTTTGCCTATACTACAAGCAAGAATTCTGAATCAAGGCTGGACTAAAACCAGGATTCCCAATGTCAAAAATAAAACACTGCACATCCTCTTGCTTGGTACTGAGTTGTTTTACTATTGCAGTGTCAGGAATGGTGTTTTCCCAGATTACCCAACCGAAAATGAACTTCATCATAAAAGCCATCACAAATGAACCTCATCAGAAAAGCCATAATTCTACTTTCACTTATGAGACAAAAAGAGTACATATCTTTTGCCCTCCTTGATGACACTGTGTAACTTATTTCTTAACCATATATTTCTCTTCCAGAAAGAAAAGAACAAAAATCCTTTTCCTGTGCACTCTGTTAACACCGTCAAAATGAAGTCTCTAATTCCCTTGGCATCCAAACATACACATTGAAAACTCTTCCAGAATAATTCCAAAAACGAACCTTTCGCTCTCCAATTTGACTTCTGAGGAGCAGAAAAAAGGCATCACAAATGATCTTGAATACATCCTGACGTTATGTATGCAAGTGAATTAACTACACTTGCTCACTGGATGATTGATCTTGTTGATTACAATAGTATGCTTCACTAGCACGATGAAAAGCTTACTCCAGTTGAGTATCTTGATCCACTACTGCTTTTAAAAATATACTGAAAAACTATTTTTAGGAAAGGTGGGCAAGCAGTGGGACAGCAGTAACTTATACATGAGTAGAAGGATCTGGAATCTTAGTTTTAAATGTAGCTTATGTTATTGGTTCTCAAAAGACAACCATAACTTGAAGGTACAAGTGAGTTAAGTAATAATCTCATTCCAGTTCTTAGCAGGCAGGTACATTACCCCAACTCAAATGCTTGCTGGCAATTATTGCAAGTGCCCTGTGTGCATCCTTCCCCATCCTGGGAGTTTGGCTGCCCAGGATCTTCTTGTAAAGAGCAGAGCTGGTGGCCTTGGAGAAAGCTGTCATGAAGACAGCCAGAAGCCTCAGCAAGGGCCATCCCTCCTTCCCGTGTGAACTGCTTTTAAACAGAGGCTGTCTCACTGGGCCTTGCCCCAGCTACAGCCCCAGATGCATCCCCAGCTGTGTCTGTGCATGGCTACTGCCCCACTGATCTGGGCCTCGACCCCCAGGCTGATGTCCCAGCCCAGCCTCAGCCCACTCCCATGCAGCTGCCTGATGCCCAGGGCTGGGGGCTGTCCCCTGGCTCTCCTGGGCCCCTCCTGGTCCCCTGGCCAGCAACGTCACTGACATGGAAACTGCACTATGTTCTTAGAGCTGTAGATAACCATTCCAAAAGACGACTGACAGTATTTGACCGGACAGAATAAGAAGTTTATCATGCTGGTATCCATGTTCAGTCTTGTATACCAAAAAACAAAGGACTTCACTGCCCTGTTTTCTATAATGATGCACGTCAGAAGTACCGGCTGCTTTTTACAACTATTTAATTTAATGAGGGAATATACAGGTGGTATAAGTGCTCTATAAAAATGAACAACGTAAAGGCCATTGGGGAGTTCATATTTACCCTTCTTCATAATACAAATTACCTGGTAAAATTAAAAGGTAGAAAATCTTCTGCCAATAAAAGGATTTGATGTTTAATTTATACAGAATGTAATTAGGATCTCCAATTGACTGCTGTAAGCACTGAAGGATTAGGTCAAACAAAGGAAGAAACATTTACCACGGGTGTTTCTGTCCAACATGAGGGTTTCCATGTTCTCCTGAAGTGCACTGCTGTCACTCTCAGAGCTTGCCAAGGTTTTAGCCTTTTTGCCAATTTCAGCACTCCTGCTGTAAGTAGCTCCCAGGGGTGCATGATTTAAAAAGCATGTATTTAAATTCTACAATAAGCAAAGCCTCAAGACATATTTCAAGAAATCTTTTTTCCAGGATCCCAAATCTGCCCAGTACAATGCAGCCTTATCAGCAGCTAAAGTGTCCCTAAAGCAGCTGGCAAGAGCTCAGGAAGACTCCCCTTTGTCACTCTCCTGCCCTCTGTGCAGGGGAAGTCCCTCTCTTAAACCAGCCCTTCTCTAAAGCCTTTGGCATATATGATCCAATGGGAAAAGCTGTGGGCTGAAAAGAAAGGAAATGGTGAAGCTAATTGCACTACAATCAATGCTTTGCCAGTTCATAGTCACTGAGGACTTTCACACTACACCTCTATGAGTGATTTCAGAGCAAAACTTCACTTGTGACAGCAGCAGGAAACCGCAGCTCAGGGACTGGCAATTAGCTTCCTAAAATCCCCTTTTTTTTCAATTTAACCTGAGCATCATCTGAGCAGAGAAGTGAATTTGTACGTTAATTATAAAACTTAACTTGATTTCTTTCAGAGTAATTTTAAATACAGAATGACATTAACAAAGCAAACAAACGTTATTCTTCTGTTATCAGCAATGCGGGGACTCTTTCACGTACCCATGTGTCCACAGGTATCTGGATTCTCCAGCCATCACCAATAAACTGCATCGGGGCAGCATAATTGCCACTCCATGGCCATCAGGGTGTTTGAAATCCATCACAATCTAAAAAGAAACAAAACCAGCCACCACGAATGAGCATGACTTACAGAGCTTCATATAAACGCCAGGTGTTCTTTTTGCCTCTTGAATGTGTTCATCAGAATATTGCTATGAAACACCTACGTATTTCTTAGGGATGCAAAAGCCTCTAGGTCTCTGTCCTTAAGGTCTCTCCCTTTCAGCACTGTGTTCAAAAATCTGAGGCAGTCACAAATATGTCTGTATATATAATTAAAATACTAAAAAATATATATATATATACACACACATTTCTTTATGTAGAGCAGTGATGAGTGGCACTCCTCAGGGGTCAGTAGTGGGACCAGCGCTGTTTAACATGTTGGCAATATGGACAGTGGGATTGAGTGTACCCTCACCAAGTTTGCCAATGTCACCAAGCTGTGTGGTGCAGCCAACACACTCGAGAGAAGGGATGCCATCCAGAGGGACCTGGACAGGCTTGAGAGGTGGGCCTGGGTGGACCTCATATTCAACCAGGCCAAGTGCATGGTCCTGCACCTGGGTCACAGCAATCCCAAGCACAAATACAGGCTGGGAGAAAAACGGATTGAAACCAGCCCTGAGGAGAAGGACTTCTCATCAACACAGTTCCAACCCTCCTGCCATGGGCAGGGACAACTTCCACTAAATCAGGTTACCCAAAGCCCCATCCAGCCTGGTCTTGAACACTAATGGTTGGGGCATCCACAACTTCCCTGGGCAACCTGTTCCAAAACAGCTGATNACAAAGACAATCAAAGCGCTGGAGTGCCTCTCCTGTGAAGACAGGCTGAGAGACTTGGGGTTGTTCAGCCTGGAGAAGAGAAGGGTCCAGGGAGACCTTATAGCAGCCTTCCAGTACCTAAAGGGGGCCTACAGGAAAGATGGGGAGGGACTCTTTATCGGGGACCATAATGATAGGACAAGGGGTAACGGTTTTAAACAGAAAGAGGGGAGATTCAGATTAGATATTAGCAAGAAATATTTTACTGTGAGGGTGGTGAGGCACTGGAACAGGTTGTCCAGGGAAGCTGTGGATGCCCCAACCGTCAGTGTTCAAGGCCAGGCTGGATGGGGCTTTGGGTAACCTGATCTAGTGGGAGGTGTCCCTGCCCAGCGCAGGGGGTTTGGAACCAGATGATCTTTAAGGTCCCTTCCAATCCAAACCATTCTATGATTCTATGAAAATTTTCTTTTCCCAGTAATAGCTTTCTTTGGGAGAACATGGTAGCACCATTTAATCTCTGTGTGTACCTGTAAGGTAGGAAAGGAGTTTTACCCCTCAACTAAAGGCAACTGCACAAGAGGAAGAGAGGGCTCATTTGCTGTAACTCAGGCATCTGAAAGTCAGGTACCTGGGCTAAGGCAGGTACTGTTTTTGTGAAGCTACTGTTTTTGTGAAGTCTATGCAGAGAGACACAAGTATCTCCACAGAGGGATTCATCCTAGTCTAAAATGTAGAGTTAAGTGATGTGGAATGACCCTATGCCCTCTGGAAATGCCTATCCATTCACAACACATTTCGCTGAGACAATTAACTCAGAGTAAATACATAACATTCAGATAACCAGTATTAGGTGAGAGAAGTAATTTCCAACCTGCCCACATTCTTGGAGGTTTGCAGCACACGCAGTCTCCCAAGGTCCTGACTAACATGCCAAGTACCAGACCATCCTTTTATTATTTGCCACCTGGCTTCTAGCCATGGCAATGTATTGAGGTAATGCTTTCAGCTTTATTCCAATTTCACAGCCCAGATGGCAGTGCTACATTTTGCTTCTGCTGGGGCTAGGAATGTTATCCTTTTACATTTCCCAAATGAGAGAAACTCTTGCTATGGAAAATAAGGAGCAGGTCATTTAAGCAAGCCGAACAAGTTACAGAAGACTTACAAAAAAGAAAAGTGGTCAAAAACTATTCAAGTCATTGGTTCCGGCTACACTGGAGAATTAGCACCACGAAAGTCCTGCCACCTGATTTGTAACCTACTAAGTATGCAATTTAAAAGCAGACTTACTATAGTACACCAGATTGAAACAAATTAAGCAGTTCTGCTTCTGCATACAGATGCGTTTAACAAAGAAAACAGTGGTGCAATGATCAGTCATTCAACACAAAAAAAACAGCAACACAGAGACTGAAGAAGCAAGACTTAAACACTACAAATTACCACTTAGAACATTTACTATTTAATGTTGTGCACACTGGAGCAAACTACAATGGCATGTACATTTTTAGGAAAAAATTACTTATGCTGTAGTACCACCCACATAGAGTGACACGGCTTCTCCTGTTGAGCTATCTAAATTTAAGGCAAGAAATGACGAGGCTGACAAACAGTCGGGCCAAAAGGGGAAGAGATATGGGGAAACAGGAATAAAGCCTACCCATAAGTTCTAAGTAATGATTATGAAACACTTCAATAGCTACACAAACAGATGAATGGCAGCCACTTGCTAATACACTCCATCCCTTGCACTTAGCAGTTCTTCTGGGTGTCCTCAAAGAAGCATGGGTTCAAGAAGGAGAAAACACAGTGGCTTCACAGATCTGATGGAGAAGCTGCCCCATAAAGCACAAATAGGTGCAAGCCCCTGTAAAAAGATGGAGCTATCTGGCAACACAAAGAAACCAAAGGATGACTAATCAGGACCAACAAGTAAGAAAAGGAAAAGCATGAGAAGAAAAGAAGCAAAGAGCGAAGTGGTTGGATGAAATGGGTGAGGTGATATCTCAGTCTGTCTTTTGCCTCTCTGGCTCACTGCTGTTATGGGACAGGTGTGAGGAGACAAGATAGAGACTGGGTTCTTTACAAGTATCACAGAATAAACTGAACACAAGACTGTCCACATTCCTTCCTGAAGGCTCAGTTACCCCACTGTCCCGCTTTCTGTGTCAGTTATAGCTACAAAGTCCTGTTCTTGCAGATGATGTTCAAGAACAGCACTTTCTTCAAGAGTCAATGACTGACAGCTATACGGGGTCTCCTACACTTCCATTTCCCATCTCCTTCCAGGCCCTGAAAGAGGACCTCATTCCCTTTCACTTCTCTGCACGCCAGGCTGAGGGACTCTCTATGAAGCAGTGGAAACAGCTCCTCCAGCTCCTTGCCTTCTCCGCTGCTCTACGTCATGCAACGCCAGTTCCTTTGCCCCCCAACTGCATAGCGCCCCAGAGTCTCTCAGCAGAGGATGCTCCTCAAACGCTGTCCTGTTAACAACTGTGCATCCAAAATAGCAGAGATTCAGAGTGCTCTCTAACAGATAGCATGTTGGGAATGAGAGCTCACAAAACTATCCCGGGTAGCTGGATTTTCAGACAGAAATGGCAGGAAAATAGCAGACAGTAAAAGAGGAGAGCATGCCCTCCTGGCTGAACTTCAGCTACGCTAAGCCAATAAGAAATATGTGAAATAAATTTCTGATGGTGTTGGAATCTGAGGCTGAAAAGCAGATTACCTATTGTACGTAGCATCTGGCAAGTCTAGTCGTCACTAGCACAGGATCCCAGCTCTGTCCCTGCTCCCTACTGTTCTGTGGAGGAAGAGCTTCTCACACTGTGGCTGCTCCCCTTCTAAATTAATTTCATCCTTATGACAAGCAGTGATGATTTGGGGAGGAAAATATAAATAAAGGATTAATTTACTTGCAAATGACAATGACATCAAGTAATGAGCAGTAACTGGAAGAGTCAAAAATCAAAATCCAAAACTGACTTTTGCTTACGAAGCAGAGATCCTCGGCTAGAATATTAAAGTTTTGCACGTCTAACAACAAATTTGACATTGCAATTCAGACAGAGAATCAAATTAAAGGGACTCACTGTGAACAGCTGAAGAAAATTAGTGCAATTAGTATGTTTCATTCCTTTATCTAGAGTAACTGTACCTGAATGCTTAAAAAAACCCCAAGTAACAGTATTTCTTCTATTCTTTGTATACAGTAAAGAATATTTAACCCAGAAGGGTTTATGAAGAACTCTGTTATCTCAGAAAAACCTATTACTGACTGAAGTAGATAACATTCCCACACTCCTATATGTGTCTTTATCCTGGCAGAACATTCTAAATTGTCGCTGTCACACACACACACACACACAAAAGATTAACGCATTTGGTCCTCTTTTTAATTTAGTAAGGACTCACAATCAATAAAGCAACTCTGCCACTGCTGAATCAATCTGCTTCATGACAGCTTTGCTCCACAGGAGCTATTTCCAATTACTATTTTCGTTTTTACCTATTTTCTTTTTTCTCTTAGGTGGCAGAGTCAATAAAGATCAAACTTCCAGCTAGCCCATGGTGCATCATCCAGGGATTACATCGAAAAATAAAAATAGTGGATGCTTTGATCTTATACAACTTTTACCTCCTTTCTTTGTACTATGGAATGTTTCTATATATACAGCAAAAAACTTGAAACAAACTAACAGCTAATAATACATGCTTGTGGATTTAAATATCTTGTCATGCTGCCAGGTTATTTAAGAGAGAGTGTTCATGATGAGGGAGAACATGAAGCAGTAAACAGCTTTCAAGGATGGCTAAACATCAAAGCAAAGCATCACTCACATCACGAACAATGTTCCTGTGGCATAAAATATAGCAAAATGCAAAAACCAGAAAAAAGTACAGCTTAAGAGAAAAAGAGAAGAAAGTATGGGGGTTTTAACTCCTCAGGGAATGAGAAGTCTGCACCACCTTCCAGTGCAGTGGTACTGCACTTCATGAAAGAGCACGACGATGGAGGTGAATGACTGGTCTATCAAATAACTAATGATCCAAAGACAAAACAGAAATAATGCAATGGGGCTATAAGGACAACGTCAATAAGGATTTCACAGCTACAGCACAGAATGGCAACATTGTTTTTCTAAGCTTTGTCTCTGATGAAATTTGTATTTGATGTCAATAAACTACCTTAGAGAACACATAGTCTAAAGCTAAAAAAGACGTGCAATGTGGAATGCTTCTCAAGTCTCTGATATTATTTACTGAATTTTCAGAGAGCAAAGACACATTATCAGCCTACACAGCAGTTTCCCACATGTAAAACAGATGAAAAAGAATGTCTGCTTCAAAGACAGCTGAGAGGTTTAAAGCCCACACATGGAGCTTGAACAACACAGTGGGGCTCTACGCACGTAGAGACAAGAGCCTGCTGGCTTACACAGGACTGAGGCAATCAATCAGGAATACATAGTGCCTTTCACTGCAAAAACCATGCTGAATTCCAAAATTTGGAATTCAGAAAAATGTTGAATTTTAAGGGGAAAGAGAATGGGATTATCTTCTCCAAATAATCCACGTCGTAGGAAATTTATCTTATGTAACCTATGCTGACATTTACATGCTATATCATGGTCTCTAGCCATAGTTCAGAAAATGAGCGCAACATTGGCAATCATGATGATGAAATACTTCAGTACTGCCAACCTCAAAAACCTCTCAACACATGCACCGGCCTCCCTCATATCAGATTTACCCCAAAGCATACCAGCTCTTGCTAAGCCTGCTCACATACTTAGGCACTATGGTATTGCTAGTCAGATGCTTGATATATCTATTAGGTTTTTTTCCTTCCAAAACGGTATTCAATTTTCCAACCATACAATGTATAACTATCTTCCTGAATTTTCTGTGTCATTTTAAGTACCTATATATTTCTTCCTCTTAATTGAAGTCTAGGATATCAATGTTTAAAAACTATTTCAATATACAGAGCGTACTTGTCTCTCTGAGGTCTCACCTTGTTACGATTTTCTCTATAACCCCAAGGAGGAGAGCGTATCCACTGAAGCACACCGGTATCTCTCCTAGCTATTACATATGCCATTGATTCCATGATACAAATTCTCTTGTTGTCTGTACTCTGTTTACCTATTACCTAAGATTCAGGTAGTGCACAAGGAAAGAAAAACTGCTGCTCCTGTTGGATGGAGGAGCTCCAAATATTCTGCAGGCCTTCTCACAGCTAGCTGGAATATACACCACTCTCCTTGCGATCTCTACATCTCTGGGAATGAGTCTCTTGAGGTTCACCAATTCCAAGTTATTAGGAGTGTTTCAATCAGTACGACACCAATCAGGAGAGCTGAGATATGCCATTAACTCCTCTACTGTACCTCATCACTGATCATTGCCACTGAAGAATAACTCCAGTGCTGAAGTTCGGTCACTCTGCGTACACCTACATTTCTAAACAAAAGATGATTAGAAACAACCTCCAGCCCTGAGGCCAAGTGCCCCACACTACCTTAGGTCCATGATTCTTGGAGGTATGTACAAAAGTATGATTATTAATTACAATTCAAGGTGTTTGAAGCGTTAGGAGAACTGTGTGGCAACTCACCCCAGCCTGGAGTTTTATAGCACAAAACAGCAAACTGTTAAGAGACAGCACAAGCCAGAAGGGGCAGGTGGTGAAGTGCATCAGCGGAAGGGGACCAAACACATTGTAATCTCAACCACCCTGCCTTTTGAGGACAGCTCTCATATGAACTAAGCCTAAAACCATACTTCCATTATGTCTTGGAAATACTCCATACTTCAAGTATGACTGTAACAGGGAAAACTGCTCAGCTCCTGTGGTTTAAATCAAATCAAAGTAGTTTACTGATTTATTAACAACACAATTAACAAGCAACCAGTGAACTGTACACTGAACAAAAGCATCACCAAAATAACCACAGCACTAGATGCCTACAAAATGTTAATAAACACCTACAAATTTCAAAATAGTCTTCATAAATAATCCCCTAAAGTTCTAATCCCACGGCGTGCACAGTTATGTGCACACCAGCTCCTCAGATGCCACATGGACCACCAGCACTCACCCCTCTCCTGGCAACCATATAACCACAGAACGATTCGGGTTGGAAGGGACCCTAAAGATCATCTAGTTCCACCCCCCCACACCCCCACCCCACCCCCGCCATGGGCAGGGACACCTCCCACTAGACCAGGCTGCTCAAAGCCCCATCCAGCCTGGCCCTGAACACCTCCAGGGACCAACGGGGACTCCCCTACTCACACACCCCTCCTGTGAGACGTGGGCACACCCCCAACACACACCAGTGACAAAGGCCCCCCAGGCTCACACACGGGCACTCCAGGTGTGCGTCTTCACTGCGGCACCCTGTGCTGTCACCCCACTAGCTGGATGCTGGCTCCTCCTGGTGTCCAAAGGGGCGGCTGCTCTGCCCAGCCCCAGCAGAGGTTGGGTTGCTGGTGGTAATTCTGGCAGCATCACACCAACTTTTGACCGCTGTTGTTCCCATTCCAAGGTCTCTTCCTGCTTTTACAAATTTTTATGCTTCACTCATACGTTCTCTCAGGCTGACTCTTCTTTCTTTCAAAAGACTCTTTGTAAGCCCAGGGTTACTGTTTAATCTTGCTGATTGAACAGCCAGACAAAAAAAAGCACGCAGCAAACCTAATCCATTAAAGACTACCCATCAAATATACCAGTTCCTACTAACTCTAAAAGTCGCAGGTTTCTTTTGTATGTCAGGACATTACCTGTGGCCTTTGCACCTTCCCAGGTGTGTTAAAACTCAATGTTGAATATTAGACTCCTACACAAAAGATTTCCAACCACTACAGTAAAAGGCAACAGTTGCATTATCACTGCTTACCTCTCTCTGTCACCATAGATGTAATTTCTGCTTTCCAAAAAATGCTATCCAACCCCAGCATATGCCCTTGATGTCCTTTTGTGAATCCAGATACAAAAACTTAGTCAAATTCTCAACAACATCCAGTTTATTCAATTCCACTCACGTTCCATTTTCATCCTTTAATAAACCGCCTCCCTAGCTCTTAGCTTAAACTTTTTAGGACACAGAGAGCAAGAGGCTAATGCAGTTAGCTTTAATTTAATTTATTTTATTGTCTTAGGCTCCTCTGCAATACTCTCCATTCTTTCAGTCATATGTCTTCCCTCACATCTGTGGGTGCTACTACACTGACATACAGGGAATTGCATCCACCTACACCAGGGCAGAACATGCCCCGTATGTATGAAATCATGCCTTTTCCTTTCCAGGATTTTGTATCCCTTGCTCTCTAAGGAGTACAGTTCAGTGCAAGAGCACAAGAGGACTCTTACACACCCTGACCCTAGTGGCCTCCAGAGGACTCAATCTGTTCAAGATATAATGCCCAGACATCATAAGAAAGCAGTTCTGCATCCTCAAATACACCTCCTCAGACTTGTACTTAATGTATTGCTCTGTCCTGAAAGCAAATAATCCTTATTTACATGTTTAATACTGTACCAAATGTCTACTGAGAAACCACTGAACAAGTCCTTACAACACAGAGGCAGCCGTTCTATAATGAGTACAACTTTATACGCAACTATGATGACATTTACAAGAATCTGGTATGTTCATCCGCGTATGTGGTGCTGTGGCATATCTGTAATTCTTTCACGCATTAAAAACTTGCAAGTTCTCAAGAGATTTGCAATATCTAAGTAGAAAAGAAAACACTTCGGGGTTAAAAAAGAGCATATCGCCTTTTTAAATCACTGATGACTTACAAATATCTGTGGGAACACACTATGATCAGCAACTTCCACATTACTGAGGTTGCAAATACATGGAGCAGGACTCTTCACCCATCATTTTATTCCCATGCTACCCTACCTGTATGTTTATCATCCTGTCATTGGCCCTTATAACCTTTAATTGCAAGTTTTCTACAACAGAAGCTGTGTAAGGGACTGTGAATAGGGCCTCCATGTAACATAAATAATGACTGACAGAGGACGAACCAGGCCTTGGCTGAGTAATACTGCCAAATGTGGAAAAAGAAACACCTATGGTAACGAAAGAGTCTTTTCCAGGAAAGAGGACCTGAAATACCAACATTCAGGGTGGTACACTCATACCACGTACTAGTGTGCCAGTGCTGTTTTATAATAGTCCGAGTCCTTACAGGTTCAAGGTTATTTCAAGACACAGTTAAAACAGACTGCATGTCCATCATCCTGTATAGTGGAAAACCATCTTCCCTCACTCTCCATAAGCATCAGGATTGTTCATCAGACCTTGCTGTCCTCTGCAGGTCCCAGCTTTCTGCTTGTAATGCTGTAGCACAGGAATCCAAGCTAACTATAAATCATAGGGTGGGAACAGTCATTCAGTTCAAGATTAAGACATCTACATTTGGGCACAGATTTGGGAATCCTATTAGGGAACTGAAGCCTGTGAAACCAGACACTAGGTATCCAGTTTAGCGTGATCTGAATCATCCCCTAGGCTGGACTGACCCCATAGATTACAGAGTAGCTCAGGCATGCAGTGCACATGTACACATCTCCATGTAAACACCAAAATGTGTCTTCGTACCATTGGCAACTAGTTATTAAATAAGGCACCGAAGTATGGATTCAGCAGATGCCTCAACTGTTTAAAACAGTCCCGCCTTAATTAAAACCTCTTCCTGCACTTTTACCACTATAATCTCTCACGTTACTGAGAAAGTAGTATGGAAATAGTCCAGTAGTGAATATCTGAAATTCGAAGGGATGAAGTGATGAATTTACTCAGCCTGAGTTTGAAACAAAGGTCAACTAGCCCTTCTCACAACTCCATCTAACAACTGCCCCAGAGACCATTAGAATAACTGAGAATTGCCAGAATACAAGACATGCAAACCGTGCCTTCCCTTGCATCATATCTCACAAGAGCTGACAAGACACAGTTTTTAATCTATTGCTATAGAAACTACCATATGGCTTGTTTCTTAATCCTCTACATCTTCACTGTAAAAGGGAAATTTACTGAGGAACAAAGATCTGGGCAAGAATTTACGGAAATGGCTGAAAGACATAAAGAAAAGTGATTACTTAGCAGACAAAAGCATGTAACTCTCACAAAAAATACCAAACCCCAAACTGTATGCTCAAGCCCCCCCACAAAACAACCAACCAACCACACAAAACAAAATGAAAGCCATCTTCTTGGTTAATGATGTTTCCTAGGGCCATAGAGTATAATTCAAAAGACAGCATGACATAGAAAGACTTCTTTAAAATAATTTGAAGAAAACTGTTTTATCAGTTTCCACAATTGCTATGTTTCACCCCATGGAAGTAGCACACACATCTGAAATACACACATTATTTTAAAGCAGGTAAAACAATCAAAAAGAAAACCCACATTGTGATGTTTGGATAGGCCGTATTCCAACACTGCCAATATTCATTACAAGCAACGTCTTTCCTCTCTCCTCCCTCATTCCCTCCATCTGCTTCATTAGCTCAATGACTGTCTTCACATAATGCAGCCAAAAGTTACACAAAAGGGCTCTACCAGGGCCTCAGCATCTGGCCCTGAATTTACCACGGCTTGCATGAACGTGCACTGCAGAGAGGTGTACACAGTAACAGAGGGAGAGGAGGAGGAGGAACAAGAACGCCTCACAAGGAACTGTGAAGTGTCCAGTTTTCCCTGCTTTCAGGTGCACCATCAACCTTGGTTCCTTCCAGCCATTCTTCCACTGCCCCAGCACACAGACCGGAGCTTCACCTGCATCACTGCACCAGGAGGCCGCCTACCCGCTTTCTTCTCCAGTAAGGGCACGCACCTCTGCCTGCCTTGATGCAGAATCTTTCTGTCAAGTGTATCAGTGTCACAGGTTTGACAGCTCTGGCTCCAGCATGCTTTTAACCACCCTAAATTGCCAGTTCCTTAACAAAAATTTCCAGAGTGAACTCTATTGAAACAAGAGCTCTGTGGAAAAATTCCTCCTGAAACACTCAACGTAGCTGGAAAGAAAAACAGAAACAGAAGACTGCAGTATGCAAAATGCTCAGATTTGTAAAGACAGTACAAACACAGACAGATTTCAAACCCCATTTGCTACATTTACTGGTGTTATAAAAGTCCAGTTCAACACCACAGCAGGAGCTTAACCAGTTAAGCTTGTTTCTTTGCTTATAGACTACTTGCGATTATTATTATTGACTGCTTGCGATTATTATTATTGACTGACTACTTGTCATTTCTACATGAAATTTGCCACAGTCTTAAAATAGGCTCCTATGACAATAGGGATGACATCACTGGCTAATGAAATTAGATTTCTTTATTGAATTCCAGAACTGAAGTACAAATGAAATGCAACAGCTAAAGATAACGACTTTTTAATGCCCCAAAGTTCAGCCTCTTTGCTGTTAATTTGTGGCAGACACCAGGATTCCACTTCATGCATCAAGTACTGATCTTCTAAAAATAACACGGGGAATAGAAATAACTTCTGATAAACCTATCGCAGAAATTAAAAATTCTTTAAAGATAATAAAGAAATGAGTAACTACTCAAAAAACAATACAGAGGTATCTATAAAAAAACCTCCAACTATATTTCAAGAACGACAAACCAAAACTCAATTAGAAAATAATTTAATTTGTGGAAATATTAATTGAAACATAAATTTAAATGCTCTGTTAGTTTTCTTCTATTACAATGATTACGTATTTCACAGGAATAAATAGCAACTTCATATTTAAACAGTTAACTCATCCCACCACCACTGAAGAGTAATTCATGTATCATAGTGAAAGATACATGGGTGAAGTGGAAAAAGATTTTTAAAAAGGGTCAAGTTTAAGAGCAATATTACGTATTATAATCTATTTTTTTCAATATTTTTATCTATCTACATATTTCCTACCACATGAAAAACAAGTAGAAATCTCTAGCAAGACACTTTTTAGAGAGTATGTTTGTTTCCACTGAAAAATTCAGTATCTGTATTTGTGTGTCACAGTAAAGTTATAACAGCCAGATGTCTGAAAATTGGAAATGAAATGATGCTGCCTCAGCATACAAAATAAGCACACTACAAAAAAAAGCAAATAGCCTGGAGACAACAGGTTCTGTTAAAACAGAATCAGGTTGGTAAAGGAATTATGCAGAAGGTTTCCTTCATTATTTAGCAGCTATGACCACAGTCAGAAAATCGTAAGCCCTATTGCAGACTTCAAACATTTTAAAAAGTGTTTCACTCACAATAGGATTTTGGTGTGATTGTGACAAAACTAACTGTAACTTTATGACATTTTTCATAGCATCTCTATGCATTTTTCCACGTGATATTGAGTGGATTTCATTTTCAGAGTCCTCCTAATTGCAATTTCTTTTGTCTCTCATTCCACATTCACCTTGGATGCACTGCTGATGCAACTGCCCAGAGGACTTGAGGAGACAGCGAGAACATTCTTCCCATGTCCCTTTCTTAATATCAACAACTCAAAGAAAACACAGGATACTAAAAAGTGCAACCAACTGACTGGGAAGAAAGCAAAATGGTATGAATCAGGAGGAGCCGCAGCTCTGACCTCCCTCTCAGCAGCCAAAATAATGGACCAAGAAATGTAAAACTGCCACACAGAGTGGAGTAAGGCAAATCCCCACTCTAGCAGACCCAGGAGAAAGATCTCAGCAAGTTACAGCACAATCTGCAGATCAGAGATGTCACAGCAATCAAACTACAGGCTGCCCTTCCTCCCTCAGCACTTAATCAGGATTCTAGCCAATTCAGGACTTACTAGGCCCTGCATAGTGGGGAACAGCTTTATGGAAAGGCACAACAGATGACAAGTTTCTTTCTTCTGTAGAGAGGAAGGAAGGCTGGTACGAATCCAACAAAGGGGAGACAGGAAACAAAGCTTTTCAGAGCTATTGGCCCACCAGTAGTAAATGCCAGACCTCAGAGACTTATCACAGGGACAACTCATACAAAGAAGCACCTGGAAACTATAATGTCCCACCAATATGAAAGAAGAGGGGAAAAAAAGAATATTTCTGCATACAAAACTTTAAAATACAGGCTCTGTCATATCTGAGCTTTGATTTTGCTCCTCCCAAGTAGCTGAGGATGTCGCAGAGAAGATAAGGTCTACATGCTGCTGTCTTGTTTCTCAACAAATTACTGCCATGCAGCTTCCAGAGAACTAATGCGAGTATCATTGTGCTGGGGGCGATTCTGTCTGAATGCTGTTCTTGTAGCAACCCAGTGGAAATCAAGATTGGTTAGCAGATTCCTACAGCACTTGAGAAACAAAAGCTTGTCTGCATCAGTTGCACACAGCGAGTGCCTTGCTGCTGGTACCTTTGGCTGAAATAGGAGTTAGCCTATAAACAACTAGCGGAAGGAGGCAATTAGGTATTGCAGGACAGGTTCCCTCTGAACAATTTCCACGAAAGCTGGGCTTTCAAGATACTTAAAAAGGTTAAAATAACTCATCATGTAGAAACATCAGCAGGTCATGTTGATATCTGAAAAGAATCCTGTATGCAAACAGGGAAAAGTCATACAGCACAGAAATAAAAACTCAGAACAGTAGGTTTACTGAACATTCCCCTTTCCCAAAAAAGAAAGTAAGACTATTATAAATATTCTCACAAAGGGCTGCAGGCTTTGTTGCTTATCTCAGAGGGCACAATTCAATGTTCAATTACATTAGCAGGAAGTTCTCCCTTGATTTTTAAGTGTCTTGTATCTGATCCAAGCTTAATGACAATATATTATGGTACAACATGGACAGAAAGAAACTCAAAGGACTTATTTATACAGAGTAAATGCAAACAGGAGAGAGAGATTTATGAAACCTGATGCAGGTTTCAAACCGGGGAGACGTTATAGCAGCCTTCCAGTACCTAAAGGGGGCCTACAGGAAAGATGGGGAGGGACTCTTTATCAGGGACCACAATGATAGGACAAGAGGTAACGGTTTTAAACAGAAAGAGGGGAGATTCAGATTAGATATTAGCAAGAAATACTTTACTGTGAGGGTGGTGAGGCACTGGAACAGGTTGTCCAGGGAAGCTGTGGATGCCCCAACCATCAGTGTTCAAGACCAGGCTGGATGGGGCTTTGGGTAACCTGATCTAATGGAAGGTGTCCGGGCCCATGCAGGGGATTGGAACTAGATGATCTTTAAGGTCCCTTCCAACCTGAACCATTCTATGATTTAACTTGTACTGCTCAGGACACCTTTCCCATGGAGAAGCTCTTCAGTAGTTTTCAAAAATGAAATTCCACTTTAAATGGAACAAACCATCTAAATTTGGTATATAACTATAAATATAGCCCCTTTGGGTTTCCAGCTAAATATTACAGAAACCACTGCAAATCACTGTTCTTCAAAAACTGTTAAAATCCATGACTATAAGAAGGGTACAATTCAAGAAACCTGCCTTACAGATCTGAAAAGCATGCTATTGAGCTTCCCAATGTTCAGGAATCCCACCAGACTCGCTTGAACAAACTTTGAACTCAGCATTGGGTTGTAGTGATTAAAATTAATGTCTTCCATTTGGGTTAAGAGACATTTGGGTTCTGCCAATTCAATCTCTTTTTAAATATTGATCACTATTACTACTATTTCACCTACTACAATCATGCTGCTAGCATGGACAGAGGAAAAACTTTGATATAGCCACTACCAGAGTAATTCCTTAAATGGGTAAGATGATTTTGCCTTCCCTAAAAAGCAATGTAAATAGTAAATTAAACTGAATCAGCAACTAACCAAGATAAGCAAAATAAAAGCAGGATCACAAAGTTAACACAACAATATCCATTGCCTGCTTACCTTGTTAGAGCTCATGTAAGACATGAAAGAGGTGCTAACTGTCAAAGACTAGGTACAATCTAGACTTTCTAAAGGCTTCTGATAAAATCTCTCAAGCAGCTATTACAGAAACAGCTGCTGCTATAGCAGCTACCAGTTTCTGTTTGTTAACCGAGACAGATTAGAAATAGATCAACAGATAAGAAGCAAAAGTGCCAGAAAAATGGTAAATTATCAGCCTGAGAAATGAGTAATAGCAGGGTAACTCATTCTATCCGTTCTAGGACGACCATCAGTCATACATAGTTCAAAAGGTCTGGTGGAGTTTATCTGTGTAACATTGCTCTGCTTTCAAGGCTTAAGAGAGTCACAGCTTTTCTTTACAGATCAAGGCACTTAGTATCTGCAGGCTAAGACATGATGAATATGTGTTCAGATGAACAGAAGTTAGGCAGAGGTCAAGGATGATCCACACACAGCCCCACTGTTTAACCTTGACCCACAAATCTGATTCAAAACCCCAAAGCTTCCCTTTCGCAGACATCAGGTCAGGGGGCTCACCGGAGCATCGCAGCAGTGCTCAGTGTTTATACCAGCCTTCCGCCAGGCCAAGGCACAGGGACAGGAAGTAAGACACTCAAGGAAGAAAAGCGGAAGGTAAGGAGAACAGAATGACAAGCCTGGGGCTTCCACATCAGGCCTGGATATTAGGAAAGTGGGACAGAACAACATAAATATGGTGCCAAACACAACACACCCTTCAGGAAAACTATGAATGTGCTTCACCCTCTGGCGTGGGGCAGGGGGTGTCCCACAGGAGTCTAGGACAGAGCAAGGCAGAGCTGATGAGGAGGGACTGTAGGGCATCTCAAGCTGTTTATTGGGGATAAGATCCACAGCCAGAAAGGGAAAATTCTTTTACGGGTTGGATACTTTCATAGCACCACTGAGCTCATTATTGAAATGCTACCTCTGTATTTCTAAAATTCTAATGAATCAAGGCTTACGTGACAGCATGTAAAATGGTAAATTAGGAAAAGCGGAAAAACAGAAGTCTCAATATTGATCAAGCTCCTGCTGCAAACATGCAAAAGGAAATCTGACATAGGCTTTAACTAGGATCTTTTTTGAGACAGCTGCAAACTTGGCCCGGCTCCTAAGATGAAATACTGTAAAATTACGTATCTTGAGAGACACCAAATGGAGGCACTGAAAATAACACCTAACTCAAATACAGAAAATTCTTAACAGAAAGGACTGTTCCCTGCTTTGCAGTACATTGTTCAAATTCGTGGACACAGGACATATGCTTTGCCATCAAGCTTAATAAAAATCACTCTGAATTAATTTTACCCCATTGCCTTTTTTCTCCTACTATGACAACTTCTGAATTAAAGAAAGTTGTATTCAATAACACAACACTGAAACTTGATATTCATTAATATTTTCAGTGTATCAGCTCCTATAAAGAAAGAGTGAATGTGGCGATTTATAAAATGCCATTACAAGCCCCCAGGACATTCTGGAAGTCTCACTTTATTCTGCAGTTTCCCAGGAGGTGCCAAATAAATGGGTCAAAAACAGAAAAGTGATTAGGCTGAGACCCTCACTTTTCCTGGAGTATTATGGGACAAGACACATTACATGTCTCATTGCTTTGCCCTCAAACTATTTAGTGTTTTTTATAAGCTAGGCAGAAGTACAAAGTAATAGTGAGATTCTCCTCCTTCAAATCGAATTTAATCTGTCTTGTAAACTCTCCAAAACACAAGGTATTGCACCAACTAGAATAAAATTGAGCCACTTGGTTTCTCTGTGTCTGACAAAGCTGCTCCATGTGACTGAGACAGGAAAGAGAATCTCACACGTACATTTCTGCCTCATTTCATACAAGCATAAAAGCTTGGATTGCTGTAATACAAGACAAATGCAGTATTGTGAAGAATCACACCCTTATTTTCTTCTCAAGATTGCTCATATTTAAAATAAACATATATGCTACATGCCAATAGCCATTCCTTTTTTAACATAAATCAAGTTTACAGAAACAAATTAGACTTACAATGATTCCTCTAACAAAATAGTACAAAGTGGTTTGTTACTGGATAAACTCATTCGCCACTGAGGAAAAGACTGATTCTCCATAGTCTGATTTAGGGTGCAAGGTATCACTGAAGAAGGCAGTGGCACAAAGTGCAGCTGGATACAAGTCACTAGTGGTGTACCTAGGGGTTGATATTGGGGCTAACACTCTTTAACATCTTCATTAATGCCCTGGACGATGGGGCAGAGCGCACCCCCAGCAAGTTTACAGGCAATTCAAAACCAGGAGTGGCTGATACAACAGAGAGTTGTGCCACCATTCACACGGACCTGGACAGACTGGAGAACTGGTGCCAACAGGAACCTCATGAAGTTCAACAAAGGGAAGCGCAAAGTCCTGCACCTGGTCAGGAATAACTCCATGCATCACTACACACTGAGAGCTGATCAGTTAGAAAGCAGCTTTGCCACAAAGGACCTTGGAATCCTGGTAGACAAGAATTTGAACACGAGCCACCAATGTACTCATGCAGAAAAAAGGCCAACAGCTTCCTGGGTTACATTAGGAAGAGCACTGTCAGCAGGTCAAGGGAGGTGATCCTTCCTCTCTACTCAGCACTGGTGACGATGCATCTAGAGTACTGTGTCCAGTACTGGGACTGGACTTTCCACTACAAGATATGGACTTACTGGAACAAGTCCAGCACACAGCCATGAAGATGATTAAGGATTATCTTTATATGAGGAGATGCTGAGAGAGCTGTGACTGATCAGCTTGGAAAAGTGATGGCTCAAGCAAGATGGCCCTTGCAGAATCATAGAATTGCCTAGGTTGGAAGGGACTTTCAGATCACCTAGACCAACCATCAACCTAACTCAAACAAAAACTATCACTAAACCATATCTCTAAGCACTATGTCTACCTGTCTTTTATCAATATCTATAAATACCTGACGGGAGGGAATAAAGAAGAGGGAGCCAGACTCTTCCTAGTAGTGTCCACCAACAGGACAAGAGACAATGGGTAAAATTTAAAACCCATGTGATTCTATCTGAACACAAGAAAACATTTATTTTACTGTGACAAAGATAGAACATTGTAACAGGTTGCCTAGAGAGGTTCCGGAGTCTCCACCTACAGAGATATTGGAAACACAACTGGACAGAGTCTTGGACAACCTGCTTTAGCTGATCCCATTTGAACAGGGGCCTTGGACTAGATGACCTCAAGAGGTCCCTTCCAATCTAAACAATTCTGTGGTTCTGTGAAGATGACATAAGAAGTTTGAGAACCTATGATGTTAGCTAAGGCACTAGGCTAGGAAGGCACTTGTGTTTAGTCCCCTGCTCTGCCACAGACTTCTCTTTCATAAGCCAAACCATTTATTTTAGTTACTAGGATCTGTGTAACCCAGATCCTGGAAGAACAAGCACACAACCAATCCAAAGAAAAGCTCTTTCTATGACTTAGTATAAGAATAAACTATATGAGGCATTCTGCTTTCTTTTCTTCCTCTGAAGTGTCTGGTTAGCCCACTTCCAATATAGGATGCAGAACCAGTTTTAGCCTTTTAGGCCTTTTTAGTTAAATGTATGCATTTACTGTTGAAGAGAAAAAAGAAAGGACAAGACATATGACTTTATATATGTTTTCCATTACATTGTAGCCTAACTTACTCAGGTGAAAAAAAAAACCAACAGTCACACTATAGAGAGAATAGAGAGAACAGACAGATACCAAAGTTTACTGCTGTATATGCAACTCCAATTATTTATTGTAAGTGTGTAAATTTTGTACATGGTAAGCTTTAATAGGAATAGAGGGCTTCACTCCTAAAATAGCTAACTCACATATTACTGCAACTGATATTTATATTCTAAAATCAGATTAAGAGCTAAGTGCACAAAACCACATTAAAGAAATCATTAAAAATTGCAAAAGTACCAGAAAGAAAAGCCATTAAATAATGCAGCATTTCATGGCCCACTGGCTTGTTTTACTACAAGTATCCTTTAATTGTCTGCACCTGAAAAGTGTATTAATGTCCCATTTGGAAAACGCACTGAAACTTGGGAGCTATCTAACAGACTGTATCCAATGCCTATGCCTGAAATACCTAGAAATGGCCCAAGTCTGGCTATTTCTCTGATTGAAGTGTACACATTCCAATTTTTAACGGCATCATAATGCTCCAGGCAGTCCACGTCCTGGAAAGGTTTGTTATTTCTCAGGTGATTAAAATCTCTCTGCTTTTGGCCATCTCGGAAATCATCACAAAGGTGTGCTGTAATATAATAATCTAAAAATGCACTGCCTGTGGTGTCTCATTAATGAAGTAACAGTGCACCTGTGACAGAGTCGGCCTTTACATTGAAATGGAAAGGGTAAGAAAGCCCGGGGCTGCAGAAAGAGGCAGAACCTGTGAAATTACAGCACCAATACAGTTTTTATAAAATAAAGTTGTTGGGGTTTTGGGTTTTTTTAATTCCAAAATCAACATACTAACAGCTGTAAGCTAGGGTCATCTGCTGTTGCTATGCTGCTCTGAATGCTCAGCATGTATTAGAAAACTTAAACTTAGGACGGATAAACCGCACAGAACATCAATTAGAGCCCTTCTAGAGAAAATGCATGAAAGAAACGAAGATTCCCATGTGCTACCTATCATGGAGATGTTGGCATTGTTAAAGACAACACTGCAGTTGAACTGGGGAGAACACACTTTCTCTGAGACAAGACTAAGTGAAGAATCCACATGAGGAGGTAGCCCCTAGGTTGGGAGATTTCAAAACAAAAGTAGTAAGAACTCTATTGCCACTGTGCATACCACCTTCACAACTAATCCCAGATGTTCCTACTCGAGTGGATGCTTTTGTGAGTGGTGGACAAATACATCCACGATCAGGCTGAGAGAACTGACAACACTGACACCTCCTTTTCAGGTGACCAAGAACACAGATGTGCCACTGCCATATATTAATGAAAAAGCTATCCTTCCTTAGACTCACCCCTAGTCTCAGGAGCTCCACATCCACTACACATCTTGCAAGAAGAAAACAGCAAGTCATTGCCAGAGCCCAGACTAAAGATTTAAAAAATGTCAGCGCTCAGAACATCCAGCCATGTTCCTCTCTCTGCCTAAAGAGTAAGAGAAACCCAGAGCAATAACCAAAGTTGTTTTGTAAAAGAAGAATGCTACTGGTAATACAGGTACAAGTCTACAAGCACACACATCTGTCATCTACACACCACTGACAGAATAAAGAAAGAGCAGACTAGATCATTCTTTTACAGCATTCATAGCTTTTCCATGCTTTTCCAAGATTCAAAAGTCAAACCTTTATTACCCACTGTGATAACCTATTCTTAAGTCTTGTTAAGCTTCTAGTTATCCAGTACCATGGGAATACACAGCAATACATGTAACTCCCCTGTCACAAAAAGCCCAAGACAGCAACAGAAGCAGGCCTTGCAGATGTGCAGAATACACTCTCGAGAAACGCGTAGGAAGATGGGAAGGCCGAATAGCAGCCTTGCTGCAGCACCCAGCAGAGAAGGTAACACTAAATTTGTAAAACATAGATGAGCACAGATGCAGCAGATTAATCCAAACAGAGTAAAAGACACCAATTAGAGTACTGAGACTAGATGATACGGCATGTTTTCAGCCCTATTCTTGATATGTTGCATGACTTCATGCTAGTCCAACGTTCTTCCATTTCCCTTCCCACCTTTTTTCTATATCATCTGCAAACGTTGGAAACTCCTGAGATTAGAGACTACCTCTGCCTGTACCATGACTAGCTCAGTGGGGTTCAGACTGAGTGGACCTTCTACAGGTAATACATCTACGTTCATCTACTGTAAGTGTACTGAACATAAAAATAATGTGAGGCTTTAGGCAACAGGGCAACAGGGGATGACACAGGAAAAAACGGAACTAGAAATATAAACAGGAGTGATTCATTTTGTATTCCATTTAGAAATTGTAAGAAGGCCGATGGAGAACTGGATGCTAAGATTTAAAAACAGGGTATCGCTGATATCACTGGCAAGTCTTCCAATAACAACATCTTATAGCAGTTACTTATGTAAGTAGCATATCACATTACCTAACATGTTTGATACTAAACTCAGAAGAGTGTGAACAGACGTCATGAAAAATCAAATTAACTTGTATTAAACAATATAAAAATGAAAGTTCTCAGTACAGCATCATCAAAATGCACACAAACATTAAGTTTACCTCAGCTCCTAAACTGAGAGAGATTATTTCATCCTCAAAAGCAGAATGTGTATCAATATGAGGAGGAATTCCTGCATAAGAAAAGAAAAAAAAAAAACAAAAAAAAAGTCAGTGTAAAAATAATAAGAGTGGTATCTCTGTTAGCAAGCTGCATTTCCATGGATGTCGATATAGAAAACTGGGATGTACAGTTAAACAAACAAAATTTGTCATAACGGAGGGAGGTGCCTTCCAAAGGATTCAGGACAATTCTCTGATTTACACGCCCAGATTAGATCCTGTATAATCAGTGGAAATATCTAGAAGACAGTTCAGAGCACCCAAAGGCCTCACTCACCTTCTGAAGGCTCCAAATGCTCTCCTTGCTGCAGAGAGCACCTGGAAATCACTGTGCTCTCCCCTTAGGCAGTTCAGCACTTAGCATTAACAGTTATGCTACATTAGGTGATTTGGGGCCTTAGTTCATCCACGATCATGTATTCCTCCTTCACTTCCTTCACAGAGAAGAAGTCATCCCAAATACTCTCTCTACTGCTAAGCAAATGACTGTGCTAAGGGTCTCAGCTTCAGAATTAGGACCTACAAATGCGGGCACTGTCAGGGTCAAACCCTGCCTCTGCTTTGCATTTCCCAGGAGAACTCCACACGATATTGCTAGGCTAACCCCTGGGTAGTACATCTGTTGGTGTGTGTATGAGTAACCACACAGAGCTGAGAACTGCCAAAGGGACAGCAATTTGATATTTTTCTTATATTTTTCTTTTAGATCTGCTAATTGGAAAGAAACTGCCATTCCCTGCAGCTTGTGCCACACATTTTAACACCAAGTGCTGAAACAGCCCTCACCACATGGCGGGGAACTGTAGCCAGCAGTGGAGCAAGGCCAACAGACAGCTCAGGACTGCAACTATACCTTCCTTTGACACCATAGCAGGCCCAAACAGAGTAACTCCTATGTAATCCAAATAAAAACAGTTATATTTGCTTATTAGAAACTCTACCCACATTCATTTTGGACACTATCTAATTTCTGAGGTGAAAACATTTTCTCCTAACAGTGTCAGTCAGCCCTATAAACAATCCTTTTGCCAGATTTTACCTCCAGGTATAAATATTCTGAATTCCGTTAGTTTCAGTTAAAGCCATACAAGTGTTTTATGAGGCCAACGTTTAATCTGATAGAAAATCAGTGAGGCTTGAAAACCAAGGACACATACCTGCTTGTGTTTGCTCATAACTTTGCCTCAGCGTAAAGCACTGAACTCTGCCTTCAGATGCACACTGAATTCAGTGCAATTCACTGTGCAACAGAAGAACATCGACTGCTCTCTTCAGCATCACCCAAACAATTCAATCAAGACCATACTGACCTACCTACCTGCTGTTCATATCCACATATGCAGCACATAGTAAGAGACCTAAGCATTCAAAAGTAGATGGTAGCTTTCAGGTGTCAATCCATAAGTTTAAACATTATTCTGAATGAAAAAAATGCCCTCAAAAAGGAATTCATTTAATGTGTCTTAAGCGTAGCCCCTGCACCTTAGATACTCAAAGTCATCAGTCACTTTTTAAAATCTCAAGTGTAATTTCCAGGGACAATCTGGCTCAGAACACAGATACTAAAGGTATCAGACTGCACTCTGGCTCATTCATATCCTAACAATTTGCACTTAAGAAAGGGCATTTTGCTTTAGACTTGGATTTATTTAAAAAAAGTAATAAATAAAACTGCTTCTCTTCTTGATAGAAATCTACAATTCTAACTAATCTCCTCTGATGTCCCATCCAGAAATACATGATTGTATCAATTTAACAGATTGTCAGATACATAAACCAAAAGGATCAGCTTTTCAGACCCCCGTTTGGCAGGCACTGTATTAGCTGTCAGACATTAATTCTGAAAGAAAAGCCATTGTCCTTTCTTCCTAAGGACAAATGAGATATCCACTCTAGAAAGGAAGCCAGACACTTAGCCTTGATGACTGACCTTAGCAAAAAGCACAGCACATGATTTATTTGCTAGAGGTGTGATTAGAAGCAAATGTCTCTTCAAATGTCTCCAGTTTGGGAAAGAGTGCAGAAATAGAGTATTTTCTTCATCCTCAGATAAGGGAACACTGCTTGTATCATACTTATGAGTCCACATATCACATTTACTAACATTATATCGTATGTACTAATAGCAAGAGCTGTTTCCTGGAGACTGTAGGCACAGTACAAGGAGCAAGAAGAGTATGTAGTGAAAAAATGCACTTGAGTACAAAACCAAATTTGGGTATTTATTCCTGTATCTTTTTGTGTTTAGTTTCCATGTTATGGACTTAGACTCTGAAACATTGTCATAACAGTGGTATCAAAGAATGTACTTCTAAACACAAGCTCCCAGGTTCAGAAATCAGTATAAAGAATTTAATTTTGATTCAAAGTATCTCTGGTCACAGAGGAAATTAAGCAAGTGCCTAAATCCTGTCCCTACACCTTGTCACATTTAGATGCTGTTCTCTTCTGATTTTCATTTAAGTTGTACTGGTTTGGCTGGAATAGAGTTATTTTTCTTCACAGTAGCTTGTATGGTGCTATGTTTTGGATTTGTGCTGAAACAGTATTGATAAAACAGGGATGTTTTAGTTACTGCCGAGCAGTGCTTACACAGTCAAAGTCCTTTCTGGTTCTCATGCTTCCCCACCAGACAGTTGGCTGGAGGTGCACAAGGAGCTCGCGGGGGACACAGCTGAGACAACTGGCCCCAACTGACCAAAGAGGTATCCCACCATAAGACATCATGCTCAGTAATAAAACTAGGGGTGAAGTTTACCAGAGATGCCATTGCTCAGGGACTGGCTGGGCATCAGTAATGAGCAATTGTCTGGGGTTTTTTGCATCACTTAGTTTTCTTTTCTTTTCTTGGTTTTTTTTTTTAATTTTTTTTAACTTACTGAATTGTCTTTATGAGCGTTCTCACTTGTATCTCCATCTCAATGAGGGGGAGTAAGCAAGTGGCTGTGTGCTACTTAGCTGCCCACCAGGGTTAAACCACAATGGAACGTAAAGAGCTCCAAATTTTTGAATGACAAATAAACTTACCTTGTCCAGGTTCATACTGATTTACAGTCAGTTGATCAGGTTTATGTTTGATATATCCCTGCTTCAGGCACTTCTCCAAGAATAAGTCGCAAATTTCAGGAAGACCTAGTTATAGAAACAAAACTATAAGCAAGACAAGATAGCTTTTTACATTTTTATCCTTTCTTTTCACAGTAAATATAATAACTGGACAAAATACATAGAGACAGCTTCAGAGATCCATAAATCCATCTTGAATAATGATCACTCTGCATTTTCTGTAACAGACATCAGAACTGGGGACCTGATCTGGAAGTCCAATGTACTTATAACATCTCACAATTAGAAAGGCCATACCGCCAAGGCCTCCACATTCAGAAGCAGATCAGGCCTACTCCTTACAAATGCACACTGCACTATCTCTGTGCAGAAAATAAAAGGAGATCAGATCAGAGGCAAAGTTTCCACCAATTACAGTAAATAAGTTGCAGTCAAGTAGCAAAATTATTATACAGGAAGTCAGAAGTTGTGCAGAGAGCTCTCCAAAAAATTTATCCCCTAAAAATCTGTTACCGAATTAGATTAAATATCACCAAAAAAAATCTGATGAAGTTAAACTGTTTTTGAAACAGGAATCAAAGTTACAGTCCTTCAGTTTGCTATTTAACCTGTAGACTTCATTGTAAAATTCTGTTGGAGGTAACACCCAGAAACATATTAGTCACAGCCCCTTTATGAATCTATTAATTTTTAATTGTTCTCCCCCAATTAAGTATTTATGCTTTTCTCACACATAAAATATTCTAGCTGTGAGACTAGAAAACAGCTCAAATATCAAGGCTTTTATGATTAAATAGCTTCACTGTTAAAACCTCAATGTAAACAGAATAGTTCTGCTGGAAGCTACATCCACGCTAGTACACATGCGTCACCTTAAACACCTTCAAGTTTTATAGGAATTTAACTCCCCTATTTTACTATTTTTAAATCTAAGACTATAAGATGACTCACTCGCTTTGCTCTGACTCACAGCTCTCAACTCCAAATAAGAGTTATTCAAACCTTTTCAAAATTGCTTTCAGTCCAAAGGAAATTTTATTTCGGTGTGTACCCAGCAAGCTTCAAGCTAGGTAAATATACACAGTAATATATATTACAACGCCCAAACAAATGAATATGTAATTTGTAACATGATTTTTTTATGAAACAAAAGCTAAAGAATGACAAATACAATCCCAAAAGCTTTATTTGACTGGATCTCAAAGGGCAGCAACCCTTGGCTGCAACTGATTGGAAAACAAGCTTTAAGCACTCAGTAATTTGGAATGGATCCTATTCAAAAGCACTGCTCGATGGGTGCTTAATACAGTGAAGGCTCTCCTTTTATCAGTGAGGCTTAAAGGCTTTATATAGTGGTTCAAACACCAGTGCAAAATTAGTATGATTTAATAGGGAAGTTCTCACCTCCAGGTAAAGGTTTGTCTTTATCAACATTGTTGTTATCATAGCAAAACTCATATCCAAAATGTTTCACTCTTCTATGTTTTAAAGTCTTCTGGGCTGTAAAAACACACAAGTTTAAAGTAAGGTTAGACTACATAAAACAGTATAGGCAATTTGCTATGCTTCCCTATTCCACCCAACCTGTTAAATCTAAATATTCTTTAATTAACAGTTGAAACAACATATGTGACCCTTGTTCTTCATGGCACACGCTTCACTGCTGTCTGAAGTCAAACTGATGGTGGTTTTGTACATGCAAGAAGTAGAGAGCACCAATCTTCTTGAGCCATGCTTAATGCATCTTTGTTCTTGCCCTGATCTCTGAACCTGCACTTGATTAACATCCTATGGATAGAGCAGGATCCTTCACTTCCACCAATCACCCAGTTACATGTTAGCTAAGGTAAATATAACCCTTTGTGTTGCTCCAAGGAACGAAATTTGTAGAGAAACCTTGAAGTGAATTCCAAGAACAATTCATTTACTAAGAAACTTAACTCCACAGAGCTCAAGTGAAAGCACAAAAGCATCCAGAACACGTGTCTCACTGACTTCTCTTTGATTTAAGAGAAGACGTCAAATTACATTGATAACTTTCACAGAACAGTCTTTTGCTTGGCATAAGACACATGAAGATTTCGGTTGTTTCTGGATGCAGGATTATTCAAATAAATCCGTACCAGAATATCAATTCAGACCACTTGTCTCCAGGAGTTTATCACTTTCAGTGTAAGACACAATTTCTATAACACCAAGAACAAATACACAATGATTTCAAACAATGCATTTACCAAGACGGAGACTTCTTATAAACTGAAACTGTAGGAAAAAACAGCATGAAAGTATGGAAGGTCTGGATTTCTACATTTTTGCCCACCATTTTGAGTATCTTCATCTCCTGTCCAGTCAATACTTTCCAACATCCTCCTTTCTTCCTCTGGCGAAATAATCTTTTCAATGACCATTAGGCCTGGAGGCAAGCTTGTAGGAATAGCATTCTTCCAGAAAACTAGGGTGCATGGAAAAAAAGAAAATTGTCGCTGTTTAGAGAAAATAAACACACGTGTTCCCTATAGGGATATTTACTATGTATGAGAATATAGTATAGTTGTAGAAATATTTACTTTAATGATAAATGGAGCCCTTGTTGGGATCTTATTTGGTGAATGAATGATCCCTTTTTGGCATGACAAAACACAGTAAGGGCCAGATTTTGCATCATGCAAAGCACTTTCTAAAAATTTTACTGCATAAGACCAACAAGACTCCACACTATTCAAACGCAAAACCATTTGTGATTTTCCTGTCAAAATAATGGTAAAAAGAATTTCCCAATCACTTCAGGATTCTACCTGCATTTCATTTTAATTTTCGAGAACTTTGGTGATGTACCAAATCACCAGATTACTCTCTGTCCAGAGAAGCAATCTGTAATCAAATATGGAGGAGCATAATGCAATACCCAGGTGAACATAAAGTGTTGGTGATGTAGGGACATTCCGTTTGCTATCCTAATAGCTCAAAAAAAGCTACTCACTGGCAGAATGTACAGACCAACACCAGGAACGCTTTTTACTAGACACTTTAAAAGCTCATAGACAGAGCAACAGTACTTGTCCTAAATAGCTTGTAGTCAGTCATAAAAAAGCCTGGCAAGAAAGGGGAAAAAAAAACCCACAAGTCTTATTGTGCCTATTTTCTCCTTTTTGGAATTGCGATTCAGAAGACCAAGGTCACCTAAAAAAAGCCAATGAACTGTCCAGAGATCTCCTGGGTCCCAATTTATCTAGTTAATCACAAAACCTTCAAGTGCAGTATTAAATGGTCTGGAAACTACCTAAAATAGTTTCTCCTTTTCCCTCCAAGTAAAGGAGTTCAAATTAGAGTATTCTATCATGAAATATAAGAGTAAAGATTACTTAGTTTATTTTATGTCATGAATCTTAGATTCTGGCTTTCGTTTTCTCTGTCTACTTACAAAGACCACTGTGTTTTTAGCTATATTTACAACCTAAGAAGTAAAAGCAAAAGTATGCAAGAAGTTGGATATATAGGAGAGCAGAAAAACGATACCTTTTTCCACAAAATTAATATATAGAACAATGTTTTGGCCAAAGTCTTCCAGTGTTACTTCTTTTCCATTAAGGGCATCAAAGGCTTTCTTGGCTTCTTCTGTTGTCCCGTATTTTACAAATGAATATGGTTTATTTGGTGGCATTAAGAGTGTTTCCACCAATCCATATTCTTCTAATATTCTGAGCAGTTGGCGTCTACTCATCCCATTACCGAGACCAGCATTAGCAATAACCAGGCTCTAATTGAAGAAGAATTAAGAAAAATGGAGAATTAGTGATAACTGTTGGTTCATTTAAAACTATCAGTATACCAAGAGAGCAGTTTTATAAAGAAAAATTAAGTAAGACCATGAGTACTCTTTCATGTATTCCACCCAAGATATTTACATTTCAATTAGCTTGGTATATGAGGCTAAGGCAACCTTTGTTTGCAAAATACATATTCCAGAAGAAAGGCCTCCTCAATTAATGCATGTATTTACTATTACAAGAGCACTTAAGCTTTGAACTGGCATAGAATTGTCTTGGTTGGAAAAGACTTTTAAGATCATCAAGTCCAATGATAAACCTAAAACTGCCAAGT
Organism: Rynchops niger; assembly: GCA_013400035.1. NCBI lineage: Eukaryota > Metazoa > Chordata > Aves > Charadriiformes > Laridae > Rynchops > Rynchops niger. Next base: position 35,075 of record VXBH01007500.1, read on the forward strand.
TACCACCAAACCATGTCCCTAAGCCCTGCATCTACATGTCTTTTAAGTACTTCCAGGGCTGGTGCCTCAACCACTTCCCTGGGCAGCCTGTTCCAGTGCTTGACAACCCTTTACAATCTACACCTCCTCCCGTGCAACTTGAGGCCATTTCCTCTTGTCCTATCATTTGTAATTTGGGAGAAGAGACTGACTCCACCTCGCTACAATGTCCTTTCAGGTAGTTCTAGAGAGCGATAAGGTCTTCCCTCAGCCTCCTTTTCTTCAGGCTAAAGAGACCCACTTCCATCAGCCGCTCCTCATAAGACTTGTTCTCCAGACCCCTCACCAGCTTCATTGCCCTTCTCTGGACCCACTCCAGCACCTCAATGTCTTTTTTGTAGTGAGGGGCCCAAAACTGGACACAGTACTTGAGGTAGAGCCTCACCAGTGCCAAGTACAGGGGGATGATCACTTCCCTAGTCCTACTCACCACGCTGTTCCTGATACAGGCCAGGATGTTGTTGGCGTTCTTGGCCACCTGGGCACTCTGCTGGCTTACATTCAGATGGCAGTAGATAACACCCCCAGGTCCTTTTCT
>VXBH01007511.1:486-16517 GCA_013400035.1 Rynchops niger
CGGGGGCCGGCCGGGACCCTCGCGTACTGCCGCCGTGGGGGCGCCGCGGCCCTGGCAGCCCGGCGCCGGCGAGGCTCCTCCCGGTGCCCCCTCCGGCTCCCGGTGTTCTCTCCGGTGCCCCCTCCGGCTCCCGGTGTCCCCTCCGGTGCCCCAGCTCCCTCAGGTCCCCGCAGCCGCCTCCTCAGAGCCCGGCTCCCCCGAACGGGGCTGCGCCGAGTCCCGGCAGGCGGTGATCCCGCCCGGCCCCGCGGTGCCGGTGCGGGCCGGGCCGGCGGCGCAGGTGTCGGCTTTGTGCGAAGGAGGTGACGGGGACCGGGGAGCCCTGAACCATTGCTCGGGCCCGGCCAGACAGCGCCCCGACCACCGCGCCCGCGGGGAGATCCCCCCGGAACGGGCCGGGGCCGCCGCGGGGCTCGGGGGGACCCCTCGTCCCGCGCCCTCGCTCGGCCGGGCCCCCGCGGAGCAGCGTGAGGTGCGGGCATGGCCCCGGTCCCCAGGGGGTCCCCGCGCAGTCTTCTGCCTCCCCTCTTGCTGCTCCAAACCAAGGCGCGGTGCCCACCCGCGTTATGAGTTGCGTTAAACATGGCAGAAAGTACGGCTTGGTAAAAACACATCACGGGCGTAGATGACCTGGTAGGGCGACAAAAGAAACCCGTGTCCCCATGTCAGTCTGCTTTCACACGGCTGCCCGTCCCCTCTCGCTGGTGCACACCCCACCCCGTGCACAGACATGCACATTTTCCCTCTTTCTGCAGAAGGGACGTGTGCCCGGGGCCGCTCAGAGCCCCGGCAGCGGGAAGGGGCAGCAGCACCCACGGCTCTGCTGCGAGGGTCCGAGCCGGCAGGCGCCCACCGGCGTACAGTGAACGGGCTTCGACTGTTTCATGTTTGCCCTTGCCAAAACCATCTGGTGTGTGACTGCAGGGCTATCGATCCGGAGCTGCCAGCCCCTGTGCCGGCCCAGCACGTTACTGGCAGCCGGCTTTGCTCGGCGCAGCGCCTGCCTCACAGCCCCCAAGGTCCCCAAGCGCCCTGTCCCCAGGGGTGCCGCTGCGCGGGGGGAGCCCACCGGCCTCCTGCCCGGCAGCCCACGGGTTCGCGGAGGGGCTCCAAGTGTGGCTGTGGCCTCCGCACACAGCGCGGTGTGGCACCGCGGGGGCTGTGGAAGTATGGGAGCGGGCAGGCAGGCCACAGAGGGGCAGTGGGCAGCGAGGAGGTGGGCAGGGGGGGCCTGACGGGAGCAGCGCCCGTGGGGGCAGGAGCTGCTGGCACAGAGCTGGCAAGTAGGGACCTGCCTGCTCTGGCCAGGCCCTGTGCCCCCCGCATGCCCCGCTGCAGGGCATCTGTGCAAGACATGGGCTGTGCCATGCCACCCCAGGCTGGGCCATGCTGGACCGTGCCACACCGTGCCAGGCTGTGCCGGACTGTTGGGCTGTGCCGTGCCATGCCAGGCCATGCAGTTGCTGCCAGCCGTGCGGTTCCCTCTGCTGTTCCCCCCCTACTCCTCCCACCCTTTAATCAGTAACGCAGCGACAGCAGCTCCGAGCAGCCGTGTCCTTGCGTTTTATGTCATCCTTATCTCGGGCCCCGATAACCATCTCTACGTTTGTAAAGGTCCCACCCCCACTCTGTCTTTCCGGTAACGAAATGGGGGGAAATGGGGGGAAATGTCACCTTTTTGATAGGAGCAGCGAGAGTTCAGCTTGGGTTGGACATCGGGGAGTAAAATTCTGAAAAGGGCCAAGGGGGAGAGGTGTGCAGGGATAGTGGGGGGGGGCTGTGGGGGGCTGTGGGCAGTGTGGTGTGGGCAGCGCAGTGCGGGCAGGGTGGGCAGCGTGGTGTGGGCAGGGTGCTGAGCCGCCCGCCTGGTCCTGGGTACAGGCAGGGATGGAAGATGGGTGCTGGGCATCTCTCTGCTTTGGGACATGCAGAAATAGCGTGGGGCTTGTAAAGAACTGCAGCTGGCGAGTGCAAATGGCTGATCCCGGTCCAAAAATGGCTGTATTTTATATTCTTCTGAGGCAAGACACTGCACATTACCAGGCCGCTCTCCAGGGCAGCTGGAGCCTCTTTACAAGCAGGTTGTGTATGACAGCACCCAGTTTCCCTACAGATTTCCGCAATGGATCCCAAAGGCTAACGATCCATTTCTCTCCATGCCGCCGCCTGTCTCTGGAGCTCATGGTATTTTCCAACTGCTTTTTGGCACTAACCAAGTGGGTATAAAATGAAGCTCCCCCCACCCCAGCTACCCCTGCCCTTGTCAGCCTGTGGTGGAAAAGAGAAAAGAAAGGAAGAAGAAAAAAGAAAGCCCTGGCGTGAGGTGCCTTTGTTCAGGGCAAGTTATGCGTGAAATCTTTTTGTCCTTCCTAAAGGAAGGCAAAAGTTGCGGTTGATTTGGGGAAAAGAGAGGCGAGTGCAGCCCTCTGGAGGCGGCAGGCAGGCGGGGGGGGAGTGGGTAGGCAGACCCCGATGGGAGCCAGGCAGATGTGCCAGCGTCCTTCTCCTTTTCCTTTTCCCCTGTTCCTTTCCCTTTCTCTCTCCCTCTCCCTTTCCTTTTCCCTTTCCTTTTTTCTTTCCTCGTTCCCTTCTCCTTTCCCAGAAGAGCTGAGGCTGGGGACCAGGCACTCCAACCGCTGCTCAAACGGTGTCACACAAGCGTGAGTTGGCGGCAGGACATGCCGTGCGTCTTTAGGTACTCAACTCCATCCCCTCCTGCTGCTCCTGGGAACTACCAGCACTCTCTTTACGGAGTGGGAACCGTTACCTAAAAGTTAAGATGAATCATACTTTGAATTTCAGCTCCATAGGTTTGCAAAGATCTTCTACCACGTCTCACAACTTCAAGGAAATGCAACTTTTTGTTGCACAAAAAATGAACGGCGCTGTTTTTTTACTTGATTGTGTATCGATCCCCTTTGCTTTGAGGAAAGCCAGCTGCATTCAGCTCTCTCAGTAGGCACCTTGCCCCCCTTTTCGTTGGTCGGGGGGGGTACTCGGCTTTACTGGGGTGTGTGCTGGTCGGCATAAGGCAGGGTCCCCCGCAGCAGGAGCGCGGCAGGGAGCAGGGAGGCCGTCTGCCTGCCGTGGTGGGGCGCAGGACGGCACAGGGGGGGTGCAGCTGGCAGGGGCATTTGCCAGCGCCTTCGCTGCACCACTCATTTCCATCAGTTATGCTCTCTTTAAGTTAACAGAGGAAAGATGAAAAATTGATTTTTTTTTTTTTTCCTGAATAAATGATATTTTCCAAATTCAGGAGATAAGGCCTGACTTTGACCTTTTCTTTTTAAACCCACGCCTGATTACTGCGTTCCACGATTATGTTATATTACACCTCGTGGCGCCTGATTCTGGCCTCTTGCCAAATTGATGTCAAAATCTTTCCGTGGCTAATCAGACCCCCAAACATATAAATAGCAGGGTGGCGGGGGCAGCTGTAGGCAGGGCGGCGGGGACGTGGCAGCACAGCGCTGCTCGGGCGCCGCGGTGCCTGTCCTCCGCCGGCGGTGCGAGGGGAGAGCTCTGCCCTTCTGCCCCACGCGTGCCACTTGCCTCGGCCCCCCGAGGCCCCCGCGCCCCTTGGACATTTCTGCCTGCGTGATGGAGGATGCTGCGTGTCCTTTGGCACCCGCGCGAGGCCGTGTGGTGCGGGCAGGGCTGGCAGGAGCGGTGCCGGAGAGCCGGGGCGGCCGCTCGCTGCTTCCAGCCTAACGAGCTTTGGCTGCTCAGCGGGAAGCAGCGTTCCCTGCCTGCATGGCTGCCTTTGCCAGAGGCTTTCCCTCTGCTCTTGGGGGAGGGAGGTTTCTTTGTTAGTTTTCCTCTTTCTCCCTGCCTGCAGCCAGGATTCCCCGAGCCGCTTCCCCCGGACCAGGCAGTGGCGGGGGGCCCAGGAGCCGCTGGGACGGGATGGACCTGGGGCTGACCTGGCTTGGCCGCGTTCACCCCAGGCTTGGCATCCTTCTTGGTTTTGGCTGTGGCTCCCCTGGGTATTTGAATTTTATTTCCTCTCCTCTTTTGTTCACCAGGGGTTGGACCCTGCGGTTTCCTCCAGCACCCACAAGCCATCTCTGAGCGCGGGGAAGAGAAGGGCCTGGCCCTTCAGCGCTGCAAAGCTGGCTGCCTGACCCAAACCGCCCAAAAAGGGCACGTCCGGGGGTTCATCACCTGGGCTCGCAGCCTTGCACACACCCTCACGCTGCTGCAGGACCTGGCTTTCCCAGCCTTCCCTTAAAACCGCTGGCAGGAGCTGGGCAGGGACGGCACACATTGTTTTCACCTGCTTTTAAACAAATATTGCAAGTTGTTTTCTTTTTGGTATTTTGAAATTGTTCTTGGACCTCTTTTCTTCTCTGCAGAGGGCAGAGGGGCCAGCTCCAGCCCCCAGTGACATCTTCCCAGCTGGATGCGGGTCCAGAGGGGACCTAAACTTGTATTGGCCCCAGGCGTATCTGCTGCCCAGGAACTAAGTTTTGCTCCTGAGAAGCAGAACCAACCTTCCTTGTGATTTTTCTCCTCCCAGACAGGATTTCAGTTATTTAGAAGTAAAATACAAGTCGGACAATATGGGATGTTTTTCCCTGAGTTTTTCAGGGGGCAGTTTAGAGGGTAAAACATGCCTGAGAAAGCTGAATCCAGCTTCAACAGTGCAAACTGATGAACAGGAAAAAGGGCTCAGGGGCGACCTGGGGCAAGCGAAACCCTGGCTGGGCTACTTGCTTTCACCGCTGGCACCCTCCGGCTCCGGCACCGAGGGGCAGAGGCTCTGGGGAGCCTCCCTTGGGTTTCTCAGTGGGGGAGATGAAGGTGAAGGGAAGGATTTTTCCTCTCCCATCGCTACACCAGAAATTGGGTTTTGGAGCAATAAATCCCAGCTGGAGTAGTGCTTGCCAGGCTGCTCTTGCCAGGGTCTTCCCGAGCAGCTGCCAGCCCCCGTGTCCCCGTCCCTGGGCGTCCTCGCCAGGCAGAAGCAGCAGCTCTCGCGGATGGGGAGTGCAGTCCCCACCTCACAGCGTGGCAAAACCAGGAGGTGCCGGGCTGCGGCAGGGACCGGGGCAGTGGGTGGGTGGTTGGTCGCTCGGGGGTTTCAGCTCCTCACCTCTCACGGGAAACCCCTGCCTCGGTGCACCCCGTCCCCCACTGCGAGAAGGGCATCGTGGCCACCCCGGCATGGCTGATGGCACACTTGGCTGGCGAGGACCATGGTTAAAGATTAAAACTGGATCCAGTTTGCAATATTTATCTTGGGAGCAGGAGGGCCCCAGCTTGTTTGGTTTGTGGGAAGTGTTGGGAAACAGTGATGCTGGTGGGGAGGGAGCCGGCAGGGCTGGCCCCGGCCGGGGCGTGGGGTCCCGGCAGTCCCCGTGCGGCGAGTGGGGCTTCGGTGGCACTGGCACAGGTAGGACAGGGAGAAAAGCTGGGGCAGGCACCCGCATCAGCGGCGAGCCCTGCAGGCAGGAGGTGGCTGCTCGCCTCCCGCACTTGGCATGGTGTCCTGCCTCTCAGCGGGGACAGGGGCACCACCGTGGTTTCAAGGATAAATATAATAGATGCATTAGATATTAGGGGTGGGAAGCACGCAAGTAGCATAGACAGGTAATGCTTTTTCATTTATATCGCACCAAACTTTACCTCCTGAAGCATTTTTCAAAGATTGATAACTGGTTGCCCAGACTATTAGCCCTACTCTGGAAACGGCCACACAGGTGCCGGGACAGTGAGCCCTCCAGTTTGTACGGGAGTGTGGTGTTTAAATGTATTTTGGTGGCTGGCCGGGAGATGTGGGGCCGAGACCACGGGCCATGGACGTCAGGGAGTGGCGCGAGCAGCTCTGGGCCCCTCTGTGGGGGTCTGTGCGCCAGGCACACCAAAGCACACGCCGTGTCGACCACAGAGCGTCTGTCACGGTGTCCTGAGAGGAGCCAGCAGCACCAAACCCTCGCCCCTCTCACCACCAGCTCCTCTTCGGCCAGCACCTCAAATACAGCGTGGGCCGCATGAAGCCGTGCTTGTATTTTCGCTAGGGGCGAGTGTCCGCGGCGTGCTTTCATACAATTTGAGCACATTTCCAACCCCACAGCGTATCCTTTGAGATATGGAAGGCTTTTTCATTAAAGTGACGATCTGGCGCTCAGCGGATTGTGCCTGCAGCGTGGAAACCCTCCCAGCGCAGCCCCTTCGTTACTATTGACAGTTCAGGAAGTAATAAGAAGGAAGAAGCGGACGCAGCTGAGTTTTACAGACTTTCAATGCACAATAAAACATTTTATTTAAAAACAACGCATTCAATATTGTGTTTTGGCACGAGTCAATGTTGCAGGCACATTCACACCAAAGAACCACATTGCTGAGAGATCCCAAAGGAATCGCCGCGTTGTTCTCCACAAGCGATGCTGAGGACGAGGATGCGGTACTCGGCCAGGAGAAGAGCCAGGGCCTCGCTGGCCAGCGTGCCCGGGGGCACGACGCGTGGCGCGGCCGCGGCTGGCAGGGGAGGCGCCCGCCTGCGTGCTCGGTCCCGGTCCTGCCGATGCCGCGGAGGCTCTCCCGGGGAGCCAGGCTTGGACACCAGCTTGGCTTGCAACGGATTTCACACTGTGTGCGGCTCTGCCCTTCGCCTGAGACTGTGCCCTGGCCCTTTGTGAACGTTAGCCATTGAAAAATAAATAATGCTTTTAGTATGGCCGTCAAATAATGAATCCTTTATTACAATTATGGCATTTTTTTTCTTTTTTTAAAATATTTATCTTCTTTTTATTGAAAACAACTCCATCAGGCATTGAACTGGATAGCCATTAGAATAAAGACACATTCATTTACAGAAAACCTGCTTTTTTCTAAACGACCTGTTTTGGCAGCCTCCATTCACAGTTAGTTATATTTCACAAACGCTTGCTTTTTGGTATACTCCACAATTAGAACCGGTAGCCAAAATGACTTCGTTTTAACGTATCTTGCTACCATTCACTGCAAAGATGCAAGCAACGCAAATACAAACCCAAGATGCGTAAAAGAAGAGAAGGTCACACACGTATTTCCACCCTTATGTACACCCCCTCTTCACATCCCCTGCCTGGTGGCCGGACCCCCCCTGCACAGTGCCCCTCCCCGGCTCCCCCGGACCCCGCGGCCCCTCGGCAGAGGGGATGGAGCAGGATGCGGCCACCGCTCGCCCCCGGTGGCCACAGCACGTGGGACACTGTCCTGGCAGCCTGGGGGCGAGTGGGCTCCGTGTCCCGCCGGACCCTTCCCCTGGCGCTGGTCAGAAGGGCTTCTCCTGACTGTGAAAACTCAAATGTTCCGTACTCACAAATATTGATCACGTCGCATTACGCATGCGTTCATTTAGCTGTATTCGCTTGTCTAGACGTTCAGTAATGACAGCGAGCGTTGTCCCTCAACCGTCAGGAATTCGTTCAGGTAGAGAGAGGTGGGAAGATTTTGGGCCAAAGGGACGGGAAGGAAGAGTCCGGCCAAGGCGGTACCCAGCGCGGGTCCTGTCCCGTCCTGGCAGGGAGGGCGGAAGCCGGCACCTCCCCGTCCCACGGACCCACATTCCATAGCGGGGACCAGCTTGGGACACCCGATTTTCTACAGACCCAGAATTACCTGGGCCATACGCCCAGCGCAGAGAGAAAAGGGCGCCGAGCCCAGAGCTGCCAGCGCAAACACCGGGGGGTCACCCCCACATCGCACAGTGCCCCAAACGTGAGGTCCCACCAGAAAAACCAGCCTGAAAATGGGGGTTTGGGAAAGAGCCCAGTCTGAGCGCGAGGCATCGGGGGGTCCGAGCCCACCCTGGGCCACTGCTGGTCCCACCGGTCGGCGCAAGCTGCCCTTCCCCTCCCGTCTCTCTATAAAAGCAGAATTCAAAGAGCATCTAGGAAAACAGGCAAAAACAAAAGATGCACATTTTAAGATGGTTTTCCACATTGCCAGAGCTTGGACAAAAAATATTGATACTAAGAAGCAATTTACTTTGGGCTGTATTGCGCCATTGATTTTGGGGCAGAACTCCCCATTAAAATCAATGATTCTGAAATGTTCAATGTGGTTCTGAAAAATCGATGGGGAGTTTTGCTTAAAAATCAATGATATAATATGGCGCTCTGTCAATAATTTTTCTGTATTCCCATTTCCGAATATTTGCAGTCATTTTCGTCCTTCCTTCTCTGCGCTCAGTGCCTCTGGAAAGTTCCAGCTGCGCTGCCAGCGCAGTCCCGGGCACCGAGGGGGGGTCCCATCCCTCTCCGGGGGCGGGAGGGGGCTGCAGAGCACCGGGGCTCCCTCACCCCCGCCCAGCGGGTTCTGCTGCCTTTGGCCATCCCGGGACCTCGCCGCAAATGGGACGAGCCTGAGCGAGACACTCCTTTGATTACGTTAAGCAGGATCAAATTGAGGCACCGTGCGCTAAAACCCCTTTCTGTCACCAACCTCTCCACAACCTGGGGGCTCAGGGGGGCGCCCCAGACCCCCCCGAGCGCAGCCGTGGGGAACAGGCTGGGGCTGCGAGTTGTGGGGAGAACAGAAATTCCCACTGTGGGCAACTTCCCCGGGTTTATTGTGACTGGGAAGGCAATTCAAATTTTTTAAAATAAATGATGAAAAATTAAAAAAGCTACCCGGGGGCAATTTAGGGATTTGGTTTCAGCCTGTAATTGTTGTATTTTATTCTCTCTCCCGGGTGCTCTAAAGCAGTAGCTTGAGGGGAGAGAAGATTTGCCCTTCTCAGGAACAACTGGCCGAGGCCTCGGGCGTGCGGGGGCTCTGGGGAGAGGCAGGAGGCTGCAGCTCTGCCCGAACCAGCTCCACACAGGCTTTGCCGCGCAGGTGCAGCAGCCACACACGCCTTCAGCACGGGGAAACCCGCTTCTGCCACCAGCCCTCGCTGGGGACGCTGGGGACAGGGCTGGCTCACAGCAGGTGGCCCATCCCCTGTGGCTTCCCGGCATCTCACGGTGCACCCGCGGCCAGTTTGACCCTGGAGATGTTGCCATCCCAGTTACATGGACACACGGCAGGTTCCTCTGTTCCCAGTGCCCTGCCAGCGGGAGATGTGTGATGAACCACCTCGCCCCAGGCTGAGCATCCCCACTGCAGAAGGGGCACGAAGTGCGCAGATGGAAATACATCTGTTTAGGATAATGAGTGTTTACTCGCGACTACATCTAATTTAAAGTAGTTATGTCACGTAAACGCTGTGCAGCAGCCAAGCAGGATCTGCCAGTACAATTTCCCATTGGGAGCCAGCAGCCAAAAACTGTACAGAGCACGCTGGCCTCCACTTTCATGCCAATATAATGATAATAGTTCACATTTCCTTATTCTGCTGATTAAAAATGGTCGCTCCCTACATGCAATTGATAAAATGCCTCTTCATTAAAATACCGGGCATTAACGACAAGCCAACAGGCGTCACTCAGGGTTCGGGGCGACCTTTCTCCCCCGGTGGGCTCTTTGCCGAGCTGGCCGCTGGCCACAGCTTCACCCCGCGCCCCAGCGACGTGCAGAGCCGTCTGCCCGCCTTGGCCAACATGCGTCCGCCCTACAGCTCAGCAGGAAACGATATCGGAAATGATTAATTGCAGTACTGCATTAACAACCAGTGCAGAGCTCTTCCTTCCCTGTGCAATTCCTCTGTTTGGTTTTTGGGCAAAAGCAGCCCGGGTGCTCCAGCACTTGGAGGAGGGTTCCCGCGGGACTCGGTCAAGGCTGGCGCTGCCCGGCTGCTCCCGGCCGCACAGCTCCCCGCTCCGACACGCCGTCCTGGCATCCGGCGATCCCGCAGACCCTCGCCAAGAGGGTCCTCAGGGTCGGGGGGGGCTCGGTCCTTCCCCGGGGACGCCTGTCCTCGCACCCTGCGGGGGGTCTGCGCCCAGCACAGCCCAGCTGCTGCCTGGCCCGGGCCCTCGCGTGCGACCACGACACAAAGAACACGTGAGAATATCAAGAACGACTCATATGGCACCATATGGCATAAGACACCACCATCACTGCACAACTATGTCTTCATAATAACGGTTGCGAGAGGTCGTACTCTGCTGTAGGAGCGGTGATGAGCACGGGACCGACACGATAGCATGGAGAGCCAGAGCCCGGGAACGCCGAGCCAGGCTTGGCGCAGGGAGGGATGCGCCGCAGTTCCCTGCGGGAGCGGGTCTGTGCACGCCGCAGCACTGGGGAGACCAGCGCGCCCCAGCCCTAAACAGCCTTTGAAAAAGCAAAAGCCAGAAAATGTGGGATAATTAAAATGGGGAAGAGAGCTGCCAGCTCCTCCTCCAGCCGGGGCGCGGGGAGAGGGATGGCACGGCTTCGGCGCAGCCGCGGTGGCAGGCACCAGGAGATGCTCCGGGCCGCTCAGGTTTGGTGTTGTACTCGAGATCTCCTTCCTCACCTCCTACGTCTGCTTGTAGGCAAAGAGGCTGAGAAAAATTAAAATGTGCCATTTTAAAGTATGATTTTAAATTGGATTTTGCATCTTCTTTCAGTGTGTAGTCAGTTCTCAGTGTCATACAGAATAGTAGAAAAATGTTAAAATACTTGTAAGCATTCTTACTGTAATAAGAAACCCAGTTATTTTACAGGCTCCTTTATCCTGAGTCATAATGGCCAACATTTTCAAACCGTAAGTGACCCTAAGGTTTGTCCCCTCTACAAACAGCCTGATTGTCAGCGGTACCGAGGCAGCCGTGTCTTCCTGTGACTGCCTGGGACGGCTGTTGGCGACCGGCAAACGGGGGCACTAACTTAGATATCTGACCGTGGGTTTAGCGATGTAAATGGGGTAAATCTGATAACTGTATTTCCTCTTCCCTGCGCTCCTGCCATGCTCGTTTCATGTTAAAAAACGTTTTTAAAAATCCTGCCGCCCGGCTGGTGTGGCTGCCGGGCCAGTGGGTCCCTGCCCAGCTAGCCATGCTTGCCGAGCCAGGGCCGGGCGCAGGGCAGGCTGGGCACCCTGCCCCTCGGGGGGACCACCCTGGCCACGGCGGGGGGACAACCCGAGCCTTGCTGACCTGAGGGGCTGGCTGGCCCGTCTGCCCCGTCGCTGTTAATTAGGCTAATGAAGGCTATTACTGCTCCTTAGAGACTTGGCATCGCTGGGCACCCATTGCCCCCATGGGGCGGATGGCATTTTGGGTGGGACGCACCGAAACGCAGAGGGTACCTGCTCTTGCAGCTCCGCACGGGGTAACACCAGGTACCACTGCGGCAGGGCCACGCACACCGGGAGAGGGGGACAGGGATCTGTGGGTGCAAAGGGACGGGCCGCAGCCCCCGTGCTCCCGCTCGGGGGGATCGTCCTCCCGAAGGACCCCCCATCGTTGGGGGTGCAGAGAGCAGGCGCAGAGGGAGGTGTGCCTGCGCGGGGGCTTGGGGCTCTTCTTACCCAGCGCATCTCCAGAGAAGTCCAATTCCATTTATCGTGGCGGTTTGACTTTAAAATCAAAAGACCAAATAGTATCACACGGATGGGAATGACCATGTTTCCGCCGGGCTGATTTGGACTAGGATTTGGCCCAAACTGAATTAAAACGCTGAAGTATTCTGAGAACAATATAAAGGCCTAGCTAAGGTACAAGCCATATTGTGATCATCTTGTTTACGTTATTCTTTAAAAAATGTAAAATTCAGTAAATATGAAAATATGCAAGCGGTGGAAATCAGGATCCACACTGAAGAGCTTGCAAGGGACGATGAACTGGAGTTCAGAGTGGCTTCCTCAATCGGCCACGGCATTATATGGATGCTGAGCTACTGATTGCAACATATACTAGAGGAGCAAAACCTTTTAAAATTAGCATTTCTAAATCTAATAGGGAAGGGATAATAAAATTAAGAGATTTAGGGCATTTTGTGGAATGCTAAAATATGAAAATATCTTAAAACATACTTAGTAGCATATCTGTAAATGCAAAATATTTCAACTTTGCTGCTGCATGAATAGCATCCACAGAATTTGATAAATGCTTCTGCACTGCTAAATATGCTTAAACCCTTCCATGAGCAGTGACAAGGGTGACTAAAAAGGATCTTTATATTATGGAAAATATTTTAGGGTGGGTTTTGATTTTTTTTTTTTTATTTTTTAGAATTATATCTGAAGACTGTTTAATTCGGTTTTGGGCACTTTTTAGACAATCATTTGGCACTTCAAGATTTAGGTTCTTAGGCACAATGCGACAAGGTGAGTTTGGCCAGTCCTTCACCGTGCATCCTGTAGAGCAGCTGGAACTCTGCAGGCAGCTGGTGGGACTCCTGCCACTTGGTCGTGAACTTGGTTCCCTTCTTATCATAGTAGTGGTACGGGAGGTCCTCCCGCGTGTTGGGGTCGAACCCAAAGGGCCAGAATCCGTACAAGTGGATCTCCTCGCAAATGGCAGAAGCGAGGGTGTACATGAGAATACCTGTGCTCAGCCGCTTGGGTGACAAGTGCTTGTTCTTCCAGTACCTGTGAAAAAAATAAAAGTGCGTTAGTTTGGGGTGCTGTAAGAAAAACATAATGTTACTGCCTGGAGACCGTGAGTGCTGAGAGTGATAGCCTGGATAAGGCAAGGCTTGCTCTTCAGGTCAGTCTGGAACAACCAGCAATGAAAAGCAACCTTAGCAGCACCCTGACCGATAGTCTCCTGGGGTCTCCCCCCGAACGTGTTCGGTTTTTAACCAGGAGAGGTAGTGCCTTATCCAGAAAAGCGCGATTCCCCGGCTCCTCCTCACACGTGCGTTTGCTAAAGAGGTGGCAACGTTAGTTTATCCTCAGACCACCTTTCAGCTGTCTGGCAGCATCCCCGCTGGCTCGCTGAGAAGAGAAGCTCTTCCATAAGCGGTGCGTTGCTTACCCAGCAGCTCCCTCGCCCCCCCGGACTCCTCCCGCCTCTGGAAGCAGAAGCAGCGGCAGGAGCAGAGCCCAGGGATGGACCCTGCCCCGGTGCGACCGACCAACCCCCCCCTGCTGTGCTGGGCACACTCTGGAAAGAAATCACTCAAGTATGTACTGAAGCAATAACAAACCTGAATTTACTCTAAACTAAAGCAGTTTCGGGTCCTGACTTGTGAGACAGCGCCCACCAGAACAGGCGTGAACAGAAAAATAAATACACTTGTATTTGTACAGAGAGAGACGTATTTTGACACGTTAAAAACAAGGCAAAAATACACACCTGTTAACATGCTGCATTATATTTCCTGGCCAAGCCAACTGGACCTTTAGTTGCCCTCTATGCTCAACAAAGAAGTCAACCAGTGTTCTCGTGACTGTTGCTGACGTGTGGAAGAAAAAGGCGGGGATCCAAAGAATGGCCCCATCAAGCTTTTTCAAACTTAAAAAGAAGTTGTTGCGATCCTGAATGGTCAAAAGATTGTTGTAATACTTTTCCAGGATGCTGGGGTTGAAGGTTGTAAGGTTGGTTTTCCTTCCAACATCTTTCTGGAAAGCCTCAGTTGGAGCAAAATTGCAGCGAAAAACAAAATCGGATTTATCTATCTCTTGCCCGCACTGACTGCCGGTCAGGATCCCACTATTTCCAACCACGGCGCAAATGTTGTAATGCTTGTTGAGGATTGGCGACACGTCGGGAAGCAGCGACCTGAAGTTATTGCTGATAGAGAAAACATACTTGTGGCTGGAATAATCGTAATGCATCAGCTGTCCAATCCGAACGCTATTCTTGGTCAAAGAAAAATTTTTTATTACGTCGACATGCTGAAGGATTTCTTGCCTAAAATAAAACAGGAAAAGAAAAGAAAACGTGGAGTTGTATTTCCCCTCTTTCTGCAGTGGAGAGATTTTCTTTCCAGATAGACTTAAATTTTTCCTTTTTTTTTTTTTTATTAAATGTAGTAAAGTGCCTTCCTGAGCAATGTGGTGCAATGGCATTTAGTTAATACAAATAGATGGAATTATGGAGCTGGCTCCTCACCTAGAGCTCTGCTTGGCTTTACTGGGAGGTCCTGACTGACGCCAGCTGAGGATGTGTGCATGTATTTTGGAACAGCATCAGGATTAAAGTATCGGATTCCCTGCGGAAGCCCACGGCGCCCAGCTAACAGCACACCCCTCCCGCAGTCCCCTTGCTGAGGGGCGACACGCAGCACGGTCCCACGTGTGCTGTGCCACAGGCCGGGTGGGCAAGTCTGCTGCCGGGGCTCGCCGCGGGCACCTCGCTCTTGGTACGGGCCCACCCACCGTTGGCAATGGTGGGCGCCGTGTTTGCAAGCCCAAGCAGCCCAGGATATTCAGTTGAATTAACAGTGGCTGATTTTTAAATACATATATTTTTGTGTGTTCTCATTAAGGAGCTTTGAATCACAAAAACAAGTGACTGTCACTGTCTGCACTTACGTAAACATAATTCCTTAATGTCTTATTTGGGCAAGCACGCCGGCAGTTTTACAAGGGTCATTAGAGATGCTTACAAACCAAACAAAACCAACTCTGCTCAGGAATTTCCCTTGCAGGGCATAAAATTAGAAAACCAATATCACTTTATTTGTTCATGTTTATGGAAAACAAACAACCTTTCTTCCAGCTCACATCCTCCAATGTCTAAGCATTAATGGAGTCCCACCGGGTGCCCTAATTATCGGTTATGGCTAACGGACAAGTGCAAAGGCAGATCCTGAGACATTAGCTAAAGTCTCTAGTGGGGTGGCACAGAGATAGACTCATGAAGGGTGAGCTGGTGGTGCCAGGAATGAAGCAATAACTGAGGGGTGGCCACTGTCACGCCAGCTTGGGAGGTCCCTGGGAAAGGATGGGGCAGGCAAAGTGCCATCTCCTTGCTGTGGCCCACAGCTCCTGAGGGCCTCGGGCAGCGTTTGTTGGCACTAGAAGGTCATTATTTGCCCTCTGTGCTGGCAGCAGCGCTGACCTGGGACCGGGGAGTGACAAGAAGGGAGGAGAGAAGCCCAAGCCCTGCCCGCCAGCACCCAGGGGTGCAGCAGCCCCATCCTGACTGCCAGCTGCCTGGCCACAGAGCTGAGGGTCTGGGCTCCTGCTCCTCAGGCAGGCATTTGTCAGGATAAAATTACAGTCCAGGATGGTAGTAGCTATTTTATCAGTAAATATATATATAAAAATGTATGAAGTATATATTTACTGAGATATATATATATCTCTCAGTAAAGCAAATGAATAAAAGAGGTTGGCCAGACACCACCAAGTTCACATCACAGTGAGAAAACTGAAAGCTCGTTTTACTTCCCATTAAGTATGGAGCAGCTTTGAGGAAGCTGAAGGAACGGAGAACCCCTTTCCATTGCCACGCAGCAGGGAAGTCAGTGCAACCTGCGAACAGCAGGCAGAAGGCAATGCACAAAGAGAGTGCCTCCAGTGGATCCAGGCTCTAAGCCCCATCCGAACCCCCGGCTCTGCCCACCCCCTCAGCCGGAGCAGTGCTGGAAGGCAGAGCAGCACGGCTCTTGCTCAGAACTGCCGTCAGCTGGGAAGTTTCGCTGGGTGTGTGTTGGCCTCCATGAACCTGCCATTTCATGGCTGTTACAGTCCAATTTGTTTCAAGTTTTAAAACCCCAGCCATTTATCTAGAAGTAATGACAATTTCACTTGCACCCTGGGAAACTGGGTCACGTTCTGTTTGGTAAAATAATGCATGTTGCAGCCTGGTGTCCTGCTCTGAAATAATCAATTCTTCCAAGATAGCTGTAACCATCTGGGGAATGCCTTTGTCTCTCACCACTGGCAAATTACTCAACTCAGAGTATTTAGCGGTCCCTGATTGTTTTTTCTTAAATCTTGGGCGGAAGGGGACACCTCAGGGAGGGTGAGAAGGGGAGGCCCAGGCGCAGCATCTGGCTGGCGACTCACCTCTGGTGTGCAAACGCCGTCCGGTTGAAGGCCCACCTGGAGGGCTTCTCCTGCAGCTCCTGGCTTAGGGAGTTGGTGATGGGGACGAAGGAGGGGTCCAGGAACTTCAGCGCGAACTGCGACCTGGAAACGAGCACACAGACCCACGCAGACACACAGACCCACGCAGACACATGCACACAGACCCGTGCAGAAACACAGACACACGCAC
>VXBH01007515.1:8591-19576 GCA_013400035.1 Rynchops niger
GATACAGTTTCCCACAGCATCCTCCTGGAGAAACTGGCTGCCTATGGCTTGGATGGGAATACTCTTCACAGGGTTAAAAACTGTCTGGATGGCCAGTCCCAGAGCATAGTGGTGAATGGAGTTAAATCCAGTTGGCAGCCAGTCACATGTGGTGCTCCCCAGGGCTTGGTATTGGGGCCAGTTCTCTTTAATATCTTTATCAATGGTCTGGACGAGGGGATTGAGTGCAGCCTCAGTAATTCTGCAGGTATTTGGATGGCCCATCCCTGGAAGTGTTCAAGAGCAGGCTGGATGAGGGTTTGGGTAGCCTGGTTTAGTTGGAGGTGACCCTGCCCATAGTAGGGGGGTTGGAACTAGATATAAACATAAACCATTCTATGATTATATGATTCCAGGTAGTCTGTTGTTTCACATCAGCCCGTTACCTCATCTATTCAGAAGACTGGCTGGGGAGTTCCTGGACCACCCAAGGAATGAATCATTTACACTCCTGTCAATAAACATACAAAAATAGTCAAAGAACGGTTAGAGTTGGAAGGGACATTAAAGATCATCTAGTTCCAAATACCCTGCCATGGGCAGAGGCACCTTCCTCTAGACCAGGTTGCTCAAAACACCATCCAACCTGGCCTTCAACACTTACAGGGAAGGGGCATCCACAACTTCTCTGGGCAACCTGTTCCACTGTCTCACCACCCTCACAGTAAGGATTTTCCTCCTAATATCTAATCTAAATCTCCCCTATTTCAGTTTAAAACCGTTACCCCTCATCCTATCATTAAAATCCCTCATAAGGAGTCCCTCCCCATCCTTCCTGTAGGTCCCCTTCAGGTACTGGAAAGCTGCTATAAGGTCTCCCTGGAGCCATCTCTTCTCTAGGCTGAACAACCCCAACTCTCTCAGCCTGTCATCATAGCATAGGTGCTCCAGCCCTCTGATCAGCTTTGTGGCCCTCCACTGGACTCATTTCAACAGGTCTCTGTCTTTCCTGCGCTGAGAGCCCCAGAGCTGGATGCAGTACTCCAGGTGGGGTCTCATGAGAGCAGAGTAGAGGGGCAGAATCACCTCCCTTGACCTGCTGGCCACATTTCTTTTGATGCAGCCCAGCATGTGGTTGGCTTTCTGGGCTGCAAGTATGCATTGCCTGCTCATGTTGAGCTTCTCATCCACCAATGCCCCCAGGTCCTTCTCCTCAGGGCTGCTCTCAGACCATTCTCCACCCAACCCATATTTGTGCTTGGGATTGCCACAACCCAGGTGCAGGACCTTGCACTTGGCCTGGTTGAACTTCAAGAGATTCACACAGGCCCACCTCTCAAGCCTGTCCAGGTCCCTCTGGATGTCATCCCTTCCCTCCAGCGTGGCAACCAAACCACACAGCTTGGTGTTATCTGCAAACTTGCTGAGGGTGCACTGAATCCCACTGTCCATGTCACCAAGATACAGCACTGGTCCCAGTACCAGCCTCTCAGGCATGCCACACATCACTGGTTGTCACTTGGACATTGTGCTGTTGACCGCAACCCTTTTGAGTGCAGCCATCTAGCCAGCTCCTTATCCACCAAGTGGTCCATCCATCAAATCCATGTCTCTCCAATTTAGAGACAGGGCTGTCATGCGGGACAGTGTCAAACGCTTTGCATAAGTCCAGGTAGATGACATCAGTTGCTCTTCCCTTATCCACCAATGCTGTAACCCCATTGTAGAAGGCCACCAAATTTGTCAGGCACAATTTTCCCTAAGTGAAGCCATGTTGGCTGTCACCAATCACATCCTTATTTTCCATGTACCTCACTTTAGTCCTGATCCTCAACTACACCACAACTGTAGCTAAAGAACAAACCTGATTTTCAGATTTGTAACTCACTAATAACTTAAGTCCTATCACTCTTGCCACATCTGCAACCACATCTCTAAGTGGAGGGTTCTTTGAAACTTACTAAAAAGCATTCACTGTTTACAACTTCTTTTAATATAATCTCATACTGTATCGGAGGACAAATAAACACCACAATGTCCTGCTTTTTAGATGTTATCAATAAAGCTCTACTCCTCTAAGATTTTCTTTGCAGAGTGCTTAATATAGCTTTAAGTCTCAGTCTTAAGCTATCTCAATGACGTCACAATGATTTTATAGGGAGCTGAGATTAGGCACATCTGTAAATTAGTTTTAGGACTATTGCATAATGATTACCATTCACGGGATGACTAATAACTTTTTTCCATGTACATGAATAGATTATACCATTTTCTTTCTAAGAAAAGCACAAGATTACAGGAAGCACTTTACTATTTCAGTTTGTAGATCAATGAACTTTGTAGCACAGTAGAGAAAAAAAAAAAAAAATCTAACGGTGATGACTTCCTTTATCCTTTTTCAGCCTGATTTCCTCTACATTTAGTCCAGAAGAGAACCAAAGATATGGTTCTCCTAGGAAAACCAAAAGTGAATACTAAGCTAAACTGAGAACCTTGTGTTCATGTTCTAAGGTGCCTCCTATTATGGGAGCACTTCATTTGGGCATTAACCGCCCTTCTTTTTAGAGGCATTACTACAAGGCAAATCTTAAATCGGATATATACATAATGAAAGTGTACTTGCATGTGATTGCCAAAGATAATTTTAAGAATCCTTTATTTCAGAAGTTACGAGATACTTCTAGTGCTATAATTTTGATTTTATTTTTTTTTTTAAGGTATGTGGCAACAAGATTTTTTCAATAGTAATAAAGAAACATGACTATTTTAGAAAATAATATTTTACCTTAAAGACTGTCAAAGATTAACCAGAGAAGTGCCACTGATAGTGACTAAAATCTTCAAATTTGAATTTTTATTGTTATTGTTTATTATTATTTATTGTATATTTTTATTTTATTGTTTATTATTTTTAGTTTCATATTTAGTTATTAAAAGTTATTTGAGTCCTTCACTATGAACTAGATCACCTACTTTTGAATACAGCATTTGTGTTCACAACAGCTGAATGGCTAATATTCCTTTTATTAAAGGTTGTTAAGAATGATCTGTTACTCGCTGAGATAAAGATCTCTGCTGATGATGCAGCTAAAATTCATGAAACGTTAAAGAAGCTGTATGACCTCTCAGAGCAGTGATCCACACTCACTGCAGCAACCATGCAGAAAAGATTTTTTTTTTCTTTACTAGAGATAGTGATACTTTCATTTTACTATATCTGGAGACAACACAGCTTCTCTGCTTTGCAGAAAGACACTTTAAATATCCCTTTTTTGTTTGTTTACTGAGGGATCATGCATGTCTTGATGCAATAGCTGATGTTAAATTATATTTATCTTTATAACATTCTCTCATCTCTCCATGAAATACCAGCACACCTCTTTTGTCCTTTGCCCCTTATTGTCACTTACGTGATTTGAAGGTGAAGCACAGCATCTCCTTTGGTGAAAAATGGCAGATAAATATTTTCTGTCACAGACAGAACTTAGACTGCACAGGTTTGAATCTTCACTATATCCATTAGGTGTTGTGCGATGTTACCTTAAACGCAAAATGGTAATAGAAGCCCTTCAGGACATAAATAGGTTTGTTTTGCTTTATGCTTGCCTGGGTATAAATGACTATCCAAAGTGTAAGAATGCTGAGAAAGAAGCACCAATATTTTTTCTTTTTATGGCTTTGCCTCTGGTAGAAAAAGATGACTGATTTAAGGAAAGAGATTCTAAGAAAACTGAGGATAATAGGTACCTAATTTACAGCACATCACTCATCAGGCAACGTTGATGTTGAAACTGATTACCATCAACTGGTAGCTTCCCAGTGTGAGTACACTTTTTTTATAATACAAAGAACTATCATGAGAATAAGAATGGCCTTGGCAATATCTTTTAAAATGTTCTTTTGACATTTATTTTTAATAGAAAATTTCTATCAGAGAAAATAGAGAACATCAGATAATGTAAGTGAAACAAAAAATTCAGAAGTTATTACGATGTTTTCAACAATCCATGGATCATTCTTTTTCTCATCTGTGATTCGAGAGAGTTATCAATCATATCTCTATGTGTAACAGAAGAGTAATTTTTTTCCACAGCTGTCTTCAAATGAACCCCCAGCTTCTGATCCTCTTTAACATATTGCCCTTTGACATCAATATTCCCCTACTTTTTATCTTCCCCTTCTTGTTTATACTTCTGCAAAGACAAGAAAAGAATACTTCTAAAAATTTATGGGTTATCTGATGATTCGGTTTGCAAGTATAACAATGCTATTTATTTTTTTTTACTTTTGCCCATTAAATTCTGCATCTCCATAATACATTTTCACACCTAGTAATTAAGAATCATCGCTTGTACCTTACACTAGAGAAACTAAGGGTTACTTATTCAAAGGCAAATACATGGGAAGCACAATGTGCCTCAGATGTAAGGCACATGCAGTAGACCATACTGTTGTTAAACAGCAGGACTTCAAAAACATATTTCACATGAAGTGTATTCAATCCATTTTAAATATTCTTTGCATGTATTGCAACACTTAAATTGACCCTAATTTATTTGAGCATTGGATTTGTTTCTAGGTCAATAGCAAGATCAATAATAAAATCAATATGCTGGTCCATTGACTGCCAGTCTGAAACACTACATTAAAAAAGAATCTTTGCTCTTGAAAATACAGATTCTCTTCTTTCCTTATCATAAAAGAGAGTGCTCCAAATACCTATTGCTTTCTTATTCAAATAAATCTATACTACATTGAAATGCGTGACCTGAAAGTAGGTTAGTGAGTATTCTGTGGGAAATCTTTTTGCCCAGTTCAGTACGTGTGAAAACAGAAAATATGCAGACAATCCCATCTCTTTTTGGGCATCCTTATATCTTAGATTAGACTTTATATTAAAAAAAAAAAAAAAAATACAATTAGTAATTAAACATCTTTCAAGATGGGAGGATAATATACACAGCATGAGATCAGTGTTGGCTACAGTGTTATTTTAGTTCAAAGAAAATAATTTGAAATATGCATGTCAGAAGAGGTTACAACAAAGCCCCAAACTCTGGAAATAGTATGTTTATGGAAGAATGAAATACAGGATAAATATAATGATTTTTTAATCATTCAAACCTTCTTAATGAAATATGTATGTTTTAAGATAAGATCACATTAATTAATATTTTCTGTCAGTAAGTATTTAGGCTTTGTTTTCTGGTCCACCTGAAAATCTACACTTTGCACAATATTTCAGATGTATGGCATTTGAAGCAAAGAGGTCTTTACAATGTTAAACAAGTTCTGTAAGAGCTGTAACAGACAAAGACATCAACAACTGTAAACCATTAACTTCTGCCCTTGCAGAACTGCTTCACAGCTTTGCAGAGTGAAGAGGGAAGACCCACTGCATCAGGAGAGTCACTGGAGCTGACTAAGGCAACCTGATCTGCTCCCCGTATAACAAACAAGTCCATCTAAGAAAAGACAATGGGCAATGGGTGACAGTAGTAGGAGACTCTGCGAGAGGTACAGAGGCACCCATTTTCTGACCTGACACACTTTCTAGGGAGGTGTGTTGCTTACTGGGGCCTTGTACCGGGGATGTCACAGAGAGATTACCAAGACTCATACAGTCCTCTGACTATTATCTGCTGTTGTTGTTTCACGTGGACACCAGTGATACAGCCAGTAGCAGCCTTAGGAGCAGCAGTCAGGGACTCTGGTATGCAGGGAATTTTTTCGTCACTCCTCATGGTCAAAGGGAAGGGGCTGATAGGGCCAAACAAATCTGGCAAACCAAAAAAAAATGTCTACAGGACTGCTGCCACAGCCATGGGTTTGGCTACTCAGACCATGGGACTCACTTTGAGAAACCTGGTCTACTGGGGCTTGGTGAGGTCCACTTGTCAAAGAAGGGGAAGAGTCTCTTCAGTCAGAGGTTTTCCAAGCTCCTGAAGAGAGCTTTAAACTAAAGATGCTGGGGGAGGGAAGCCTCAATCCATCCCACTCCTACCGGTATGATGACAATGGCAGTAATAGATGCCCAGAACCTGGAGAAGGGTCACAAATCAACAGGAGAGTGCCTGGAGTGCAGCACAAAGGAATAACAGCCCCTCCAGCCGGTAAGTTACCTTCATTGGGGGGCCAACTTAAATGCCTCTATGCAAACACATGTAGCATGGGAAATAAACAAGAGGAGTCAAAGATGTGCACACGTCTGCAGGGCTATGATCTTATTGGCATCAGGGAGATGTGATGGGATGGCTGCTATGACTGGAATGCTGTAGTGGAAGGATACAAGCTCTTCAGGAAGCACAGGCAGGGCAGGTGAGGAGAGGGTGACGCCCTCCATGTCAATGTTCAGCTAGAGTGCATGGAGCTCCACTCAGGAATGAGTGAGGAGCCAACCGAGAGCTTATGGGTCAGGTTTAAAGGGAGGGCAGGGACAGGTGTTATTACAGTGAGGGTTTGTTACAGGCTACCTGACCAGGAAATGGGAGCCATGATCACCTGGGATATGGAGAAGGCTGAGGTACTCAATGACGTCTTCGCCTTGGTGTTCACTGGCAAGAGCTCTAGCTATACCGTGCAAGATGCAAAAGGCTAAGGCACGACTGGGAGAATGTAGGAAATGACCATGTTCCAGACTTTCTGAGGAACCTGAAGGTGCACAGGTCCATGGGACCTGCTGAGTTTCATCTGTGGGTCCTGAGGAAACTGGCGGATGAAGATGCTATGCTACTAGCCATCGTATTTGAGAAATCGTGGAAGTCCATTAAAGTTCCAATTACCTGGAAAAGGGGAAACGTAACCCCCATTTTTAAAAAGAGAAAAAAGGAAGACTCAAGGAACTACAGGCCAGTCAGTCTAACCTCTGTGCCTGGCAAGATCATGGGGCGGATCCACCTGGAAACTATGCTAAGCACACAGAAGATAAGGAGGTGATTGGTGACAGCCAACGTGGACTTCACTAAGGGCAAATCATGTCTGAAAAATTTGGTGGCCTTCTATAACATGTTTCCAGCATTGGCGAATAAGGGAAGGGCAACTGGCATCATCTACCGGGACTTGTGCAAAGTATTTGACACTGTCCTGCACAACATCCTTGTCTCTAAATTGGTGAGACATGGAATTGATGGATGGAACACTTGGTGGATAAGGAATTGTTTGGATGGCCACACCCAAACAATTGTGGTGAATGGCTCAATGCCCAAGTGCCAAGCAGTCATGAATGATCTTTCTCAGGGGTCAGTACTGGGACCAGTATTGCGACGAGGGATAACAGTTTCAAACTGAAAGAGGGGATATATAGATTACAGGGTGGTGAGACAGTGCAACAGGCTGCCCAGGGAAGCAGTGGATGCCCCATCCCTGGAAATGTTGAAAGCCAGGATGGATGGGGCTTTGATCAACCTGGTCTAGAGGAAGGTGTCCCTTCTGATGGCAGGGGGGTTGGAACTAGATGTTCTTTAATGTCCCTTCCAACTCTAACCATTCTATGATTCTATGATTCTATGAATCTAGAGCTAGGTACTAGCTAAGATATTTTCAGATTAAAACAAAGATAAAATAAAGAAACAATATAGAGAGTTTATTTTTAGATTGCCCCTATAAAAGCCTCATGGGTACAGTCATTAGAAATGTAGAAAATTGCCCATCCATTCTATGTGTCATTCATCTTTTACTGAACTTTGGAATTTTTTTATCACTACCCATCAATTCTGAGTGCCCTGCAAGTAAGAACAATCATTACTACAAAATCTGTAGTAGGTTTCATTCTCATCCATCTCCCACAACACAGTCTATTTTTGTCTCATAGACCACATAAGACAGAACCTTACTCCAGCTCTGGTGAGTGATGGGGAATATTTAATAATATTATAAAGAAAAAAAAGTCTATTCTATAGTGAGTGATCTCACATGATGGATTGCATGTTATCTTAAATTTGAATTACACTAATAATAAAGACCAAAAGTAAAGAAACAGTATGGAAATATGAAATTGGTGAGATGATACAAAGAGTTTCAATGTATAAGAAACAGTTCTTCCATTCCATTCCAAAAATGTGTTAAGGAAACAAGTAATCTTATATATTTCTCCTTTGTTTAATCAGAATATAGTCAAGCAAACTCAATATCTGAAAAGTGTAGATGTGAAACACAATACTTAGATATTTCATAGAGGCTCAAAATAAAGATTTTAAACTTGAAACTTTAAGTTCAGCTTTTAGCTTTCAGGGCCCTGCAGGCACCATCAGGCCTGGCTGTCCCTGCCCAGCCCCCTGGGGCTCCTCCTAACCTGCCCATGGCCCAGGACCTCATTTCAGCTCCCCTAGGCCTTCGGCCCCTGCCCCAGCCATGCCACAGCTCCCACAGCTCCTGCAGGCCCACCTGTAGGCCTATATCACAGCCCAGCCTCAATCCATCTCCATCCCCAGAGAGGTACCTGATTTCTGGGACCGGGGCTGCCCTGCTCCGCTGGGGCAGCTGGACATGCCCAGGATACCAGGTCCTGCCCTCACGGGCCCGCTGGTGTCCCCCTGACAAGTCTATGGGGAGTAGTCAGCCATGCTGAACCCAGACTTTAACTCTGGACTTGCTAAGTGTGGTCCATACTAAAGTTCCTTCATTTCTCCTTTTCATTAGCCGTGTGGGATCTGTTGGATATAGTATGCAGGAAAATATCACAATCAAGAAGAGGCAAGGGGATATTTGTCATATTATTAAGAAGCTTGGGACATAGTAAAATGAACTTTACTAAGCAAAAATACACAGTCTGTACCCATGGGTTAGTTTAGAAGTGTCACATTAAATTAACTAATTTGAATCTGGTAACAGTAAAAAACAATCAGCCAAGCACTACAGCTCCTCTTGGTGTGCTCAGTTCTGTATGAACATACGTGAGCTGAGCGCAAGCATGAGAAAACTTCATGAGAAGACTTCTTTTCACTTGGATTGCTTACTTATGCCATTTAAACAAATGCTTGTATCTTCCTTGTCTGACTAGTTTTGAAACTTTTGCTGACAATCTCATGCCTTATCTTGTTGTCTGAATATGCAGCTCCTTCTGCTTTAGAGCAGACAGTCAGAAACAAACCCTGTCAAGGGAATTGCCATATGCATTGGACTTTGGGCTGTGAGGATTCTACCTTCCCACACCCCTTGAACTGAAACGTGGGCACTGTCAGACCCAAGAGGTTTCTCCCATCTCAGTGTAATGGATGTGGCTGCAGCTGTTTCTGTTGGCAAGTCTGGGCAACAGCAAGACCGAACACGTATTCCAGGGATGGATCTGGAGAGGTGCATGCATGCATACACACACATACACTCCCCACCAGCATGTCTGGACACAGAAACTAACACAGACAGAAAGCAGTGTTGTCCTGGCACACCTAAACACCTACAGTTCTCACATATATGAACACAGACAGCCAGTGCTGTCGTTTTCTCTGCTAATCAAGTTTGGAGTTCACTGGTGAAACCACATATACACACAGAGGACTGAAACTCCCTAGTGGAAAGTTCACTCCAGCTTCTACAGCTGCAGGCATGCTTAACCTACAAACTCCCTGTGATCTGTGTCCCCTTTTCCAGTTGCTGGCATCTAGGTACATACACACAGAGAACAGATAGTGAAATTGCACAGGAAATAAAGAACATAATTTAATAAGAAGATAGGACAGACTGCAGCGATCAGATGCAGGGCTCAGTCAGACAAGTGTACTGGTCAGCAGCCTGTTTACATACAAGTAACCCCTTCTATTCCCCCCTTCTCTCCATTTTCCATGCTTATTCTTCTGTCATCCACTTTGATCCCTACCTTTCTCCAGCCTTGTCTCCTCTGAAGAAACCTGTTCCTAATTACCTTTCTCCAATTTTTCCCAGTTTAGCTAAATCCTTCTGTGCCTAAGCTTTACAGGAAGCCTTCATTATATGGTAGCAGACAAGATTCCAGCCAGTTTCAACATCGCATGTTGTAGTTAAAAGAGAAAATAAAAGTACTTGTTGGACTTTGAACATATTCTTGCCAGCTTCACTACTGCATCTTTGAACCTCCTAAATTCATCCAGCTTTCATCCAGTTTTCCTTTGACCTTTCTGGGAAGAGCATATTTCCTTCTACTTTGTTAAACTTCACTTTACTAATTCAGAATTGTATCTCTCAGCAGGAAAATGAACATTAATAGCAAAATTGCACTTGTCAAGTTTCTGCCAGGTTGTCCGGAAATCTGATTTTTGTGGACAGGGTCTATATTCTCAGTTCTCCTATCTGGCAGTCACCCAGCTACAAAAGCTATGTTAGTTCCAAGGCTCTTCATCAGAATATTGTTCACATTCTTTTCTGCTTTTTACAACTAATTTTAAAAGTGTTTTACAGCACCAGAGATATTGATAGATGTTAGAGTAACTATAATAATTATAATAATAAGTGCTGTCACAAGCTTCAGAGCCAATGGTTCTTACTAACATACCTGAGATTTCAGTTTTGAAGGAAAAAAGCAAACCTAGACTTGTCCATGGGAAAATCCATTTGCCTGTAGAAAAATCACTACAGAAATGTCAGTAATAGACAATGAACTCAAAAGAGAAGTAGAGTTTAACAGCCGTGTCAGGTTCTGAAATTCACTAAACAGACCTTAATAGCCCTTGTCCAGCTTCAAATGAGTCACAGAATAATAGAATCAGAGAATGGTTTGGGGTGGAAGGGACCTCAAAGACCATCTATTTCTAACCCCCCTGCCCTGGGCAGGGACACCTCCCACTAGACCAGGCTGCTCAAAGCCTCATCCAGCCTGGCCTTGAACACTTCCAGGGATGGGGCATCCACAACTTCTCTGGGCGACTTGTTCCACTGTCTCCATACCCTCACAGTAAAGATTTTCTTCCTAATATCTAATCTAAATCTTCCCTCTTTCAGTTTGAGGCCGTTACCCCATGTGCTATCATAACACTCCCTGATAAAGAATACCTCCTCATCCTTCCGTAGTCCCCGTTCAGGTACTGGAAAGCTGCTAT